>JZSA01004518.1:0-15761 GCA_000956155.1 Cotesia vestalis | reverse complement strand
ACATGTGTATTAGTAGACAATAAAAATATCTCTGATACGTTTAAATTTATTGTAAATAATAATTAAAAGTTTATTGTACAGTAACGCTTAAACTTTTATATTTATATTTATATATAATTATTTAATATGAAGTTTGGTTACTTTTGCAATTTAGACTTTTTTTTCTCCCTTTAATTTATTAAAATTAATTTAGCAGCTATTTTTTTTTAATTTTGTGACAAGTAAATTATAAAAAAAAAAAAAAATTGTAAGAATTGTAAAAAATTCAATTTTTTTAAAACAATTTTTTTGTTAAAAAAAATTAAAAAATGTGACTGCTAATTTTAATTCAAAGTATTATTAAATGTACAAACCTAATAAATATTATTTTATTAAAAAAGTCTTTGTTATTTTTAAACTCTGACTTGAAATATACTTTTGATATTTATGAGTTAATTTTTTTTTATCAACTAACTGTTTATTATTATTATTATTATTATCTTCTAATTTTCCTACCAAGGGGCCTTCAAATGCATAGTATAATTTTGGTCCATTAGAATATTTAATTTGTTTAACCACCTTTGAATTATTTTTAAAATTTCTTCTTTGTAATTCATTTTTTTTCACTAAAGATTCTGTAACAGATTTTATTTTCGATTCTGTTGAATTATTTTTAAAATTTCTTCTCTGTAATTCATTTCTTCTTAGTAAAGATTCTGTAACAGATTTTATTCTCGGTTCTGTTGAGTCTAAAGCAGTTAATTTGGTTGTCAACAAAATGGCGGGTACTGTTGTTGATGAAAATGGCGTACTAGGTATTTAAGATGTCAAAATTTGATAACTACTATTATTACCACTAAAATTATCAATAAAATTACTTGTTTTGTTTCTTTTAAACGGAGAAATATTAATTATCACAGTTGTAGAAGATATTTCCGAAGAATTAAAGCTATTTTTATTTTGACAAACAACATGGCGGCGTTTGCCACAGGAAGATTTCAAAATAGCGATTTTATCAAGATGGCATTCTAAAAACAAACATAATTTATTACCTTCGACTTTATTCATTTCTTCTTTAGATAATTCTTCATAGCCGGCGATCCAGACACTCTCGATGGCTGTAAAAAAAATTTACAAGCCTCAATATAAATAATTTAACACAAAAAATTGAAAGAATACTTACTTGGTCGGTGCTTGAGCATCGCCCGAGCTAGAAATTTAGCTTCAATAAAATTAACGTCGGCTATTTCAGAATTTCTATCCTCGCAATCTAGGACAGCTTCAAGCCAACGTTTCTTTACGGAATACATTTTGTATAATTTATTATTTACTTCAATAGAAATTACTTCGGATTTTTTTGGAGCTCTTCTGCAGTGTACTGACAGGTAAAACATTAAAATTATTGCCGTGCAAATTTTACAATTACTTAAATTCATTTTTTTATATTTATTATTATTATTATTATTCTTATTATTAATTTATCATCAATTGCAATGACTGTTAAATTACTTTCAATAGCTTGTATGTGTGATTTACGATGCTGATAAGCAGAAAATGCCAAGTAGATCGCGAAACAGATTTTAAATCTGAGAGTTGGGTTCTGCGCATGCGCAAGAGTAAAAATGGCGCGCGCAAATTTAAATTTAATTTTAACAGCTGTGAATTTTTTTATTTATTACAAATTAATTAATTAATTAATTACGAACAAATTAATTTATTAAAAATTGATTAATTAATTAAAAAACAAAATAAATTTTTTTTTTAATTTCAAAATGTCGAATTTTTTTAATTAAATTTAAAAAAAAGTTTAAGTGCTCAAAATTTTTTAAATTCTTTGGTAAATTTTATTCATTTAGTAAATAAAAAAAAAATAAGGTAAAAAAAATTACTAAATAATAATAATACTCATTATTTCATAATTGATTATTTTTTTATTAATATAAACTTTAAAAATTATTTACGATTGATTTTCTGTAATCTTACAAATAAAAATATTCTACATCAATCCATGATCAGCTTAATAAAAATCAAGTAAGATAAAAATACAATAAATGTATTTACACAGGAAGTTAAATGATAAAGTATCATTTATTTATTAATAATCGAGTAATTAATTTATTAAATATGAACGAAATAATTATTAAAATTACAAATAACCGCTGGACTCATATGATTACCGGGACATATTTACAAAATAAAGTAGCCTGTGTATAAAATTGACTTAATAAATGTAAAAAATTAATTTACCTATTGAAAATTAAATAATTGATAAATTAAACTAAAGTTCTTAGTCTTATATTCTTAATTATGATCAGCGGAATGAGTCACTGGCCACGAGAACTTTTTTTTTTTTTTTAAAAGTAAAGCTGACATTACTTATTTTATTACAGAACACATATTTGATTATAACAATTGATTCTGTGTACTGAAACTAAAATTATCGTGGCAGCAAAATCAATTGCTGATTTAATATAGTCTTAGAGAGATCTTATAAATAAATATAAATGACTTAATTATGAGAGGGTTTTATTTATTAGTTTAATTTAATTAATCCGCCTTATTTCGTCATCATCATGGATTATTTGGCTCCTTTTTAGTTTCGTCGCTTAGTACACTAATTTTTTCTTCTTTTTCATCTGTAAAAAAAAAAAAAAATTTTGATTAATTTAAAATTATAGTAAAGTTAGCCGACAATTGTCATTTTTTTTTTAATTTCATAGCAAAATAAATTACAATAATTTAATTTCTCAATTATGACTATCCTGGAGCAAAAATTTTTTTTATTAATATTATAGATTTAAAAAAAAAAAAAAAACGAACCTTTAGCTTCATTTTTGATGTCGTCCTCTTTCTTAATATCAGTTTCCATAGGTTCCTGTCCTTTCTCCAACCTAGGTCTCTTCCTAGACCCCTTGAAAGACCTATTGTCCCTCCTGCCACCTTCACCTTCATCCTCGCTGTCACTGTACTCATTTTCATGTTGAATTCTCTTATCAATATCCCTCTGAGGCAGTCTTTCATCGGGATTTACCTTTTCTTCAACTTCCGAGTCGTCAATATTAGCGCCATCCTCCGGAATCGCCTGAACTTGAACCCCAGGAGCATGCGGCAGCATCCTAAGATTCTCAAACAGCCTGGTCTTAATTTTCTCCAAGTACTCAATAGTATTCTGATTTCCCATATTCGAGGGACTGATATGAAGCTTGAAGTCGGGTCCAAAGTACTCAAAGTAATCATTGTAGGGCAGCTCGTTTGCAATTTCGCATCCTAGAGCAACTGAAGTTTCATAAGTCCAACATCTGGATACATTTCTGATGGTATAGCCGCCGCCTCCGACCATTAAAAATGGAAGGTTGTATTTTTTGACGAATTCAACGCACTTGCCGTGGCCACGGACAGTGAGGTTGAAGCAACCAAGCCGATCTCCGGTCAGCGAATCAGCTCCGCACTGCAGGACCACCGCTGAAGGCTGGAAAGTCTCCATAACTTTTGAGATAATTGGTACGAAAATTGACTCGTAGCTGTCGTCGTCCATGCCGTCACGCAGAGGAATATTAACGGCGTAGTATTTGCCTTTGCCGGCTCCAATGTCCCTCAGGTCGCCGGTTCCTGGGAAATATTCTCCGTACTTGTGGAAAGACACTGTCATCACTCTGTCGGTTGTGTAGAACGCCTCTTCAACGCCGTCTCCGTGGTGCACGTCTATGTCGATGTAAAGGACTCGCTGGTGGTACTTCAACAGCTCCAGGATCCCCAGGACGATGTCGTTCACGTAGCAGAAGCCTGAAGCTTCGCTTTTCTTAGCTTGGTGAAGACCTCCTCCCCAGTTGATGCAAATTTCTGACGCGTTTTTGTTCAATTTTACTGCCGCTGCTACCGAGCCACCTGCTGATAGTTGGCAGAACTCGTACAGTCCGTCGAACACTGGACAATCTTCTCCCACGTTGAACCTCTGCATCTGCTTGTTGTACTCTGACATGTTGTCCGGACGGATCGAACGCAAGAATCGGATGTACTCGTCGCTGTGGAATTTTGTCATCTCGTCAGCTGTTGCTTTGTGCGGACGGTAGATCTCCATTTTACGGTAAAGTCCGTAGTTTAAAAGCAGGTTGTGTGTCATACGTATACGGTGTGGCTTCATCGGGTGGCCCTGTCCGTAGTAATAGTTTCCGATGTCACCTGGACATATTGATAAATTTTTTTTAAATATATTTAATACTACAAAATTGTGATCATTTATTTAGCAGATATTTTAGAATTTTTTTGACAAATAAATTATGAAAAAAAAAATTGACATGTAGAAATTTAAAAAAATTATAAATACAATTTTTTAAAAATAATTTTGATGATAAATAAAATTGAAAATTTGTCAAGTGCTAAATTTAATGACATTCTAAAATTTTAAATAATTAATTAATAATATATAAAATATATAAATTGTGAAAAAAATTTTTAATAAAAATTCTACACGTGGGAAATAAAAAAAAAAAAATAAATGTGCTTTTTAATAAATGTTTTTAATTATAAAAAACTATTTTTAAGGTTAATTATTTTTCAATCCAAAAAAAATCTGTTATTTTTTTAAATAAATAATAATATTTAGTAATTTTTTTAAAAATATTCATCATATATTTTTTAATCACCATTTTTAAAGGTAATTAAAAGAAGAAATAAATAGTAAAAAAAAAATAAATGATACAAAATACAAATTTTAAAAAGTTAACGCGAGAGATTCAAACTAAAGTACGGTCGTCGAATCATGGCGTCATTTATCAGCTACGGTGCCTGTAAAAGTTCTTCGGTGAATCTCTCGCGTTAACATGATCAAAATCGTATTTATACCAAAAAACAAACACTTATTAAAAAACTTTTTTTGTATTTTATTAAAACTCAGGTAACAAAAGGATTAATTAGTAGTTTGAAGGACAAATATTGAATGAAAGTATTAAAAAACAAAGTTTAAAATAAAAGTGAGTACGTGATAAAAAGCGTCACGTTGTAGGGTTAGTTTATTAACTTGAAAAATATATAAAAATCAGTAATTAAATTTTTTTTTTTACTTACTATCATAGTAATAGCACACGCGCTTTTTACTGTGAGGTTGGATCGACATATTTGTAAGTTTATTTATTTAATATAATTTAAATTGAAATAATTAGCCGTACAAAATAACGCGGTAAGACAAACACTGCTCCAAGTCGACTGATGCCGAGTGGAGCTCGAAATAGAGAGGGCGCTGCATTTAAAAAAGGAGAACAAAAATTTACGCATGCGCATGCGCGTGTTTTAGGAAATAATGCGTGCAAATTTTTAAAAAATTCAGTTTGCGACTTTTTCCAATCGTGTTATTATTATTATTATTGTTATTATCATTATTATTGTTATTGTTATTTCAATTATAAAAAAACATAAAAAACTGTAGATAATAAAATTAATAATGAAAGTTAATTATTTATTAAAGTGAAAGTTATATTTTTATTAAAATTGTGAAAAGTAATTAAAAAAAAAAAAAAAAAACAAAATTTTAGTAATGTTTTTTTAGTGAAAATTAATTTAGCAGGTAATTTATAATTTTAACAAGTAAATTATGGTGAAAAATAATTATAAAAAAAAATTAACATGTAGAAGTTTAAAAAAAAGTGAAAAAAGCAATTTTTTATAAATAATTTTTTGAAACAAATTGATAAAATTTATTTAAAAAAAAAAATCAACTTCATTGTCATGTTTTTTTTTATGTTACCATTTATTTAAAAGTGACGTAGTGTTTGTGTACATTTATTACACATATATATATCTACATACACAATCTCAGCGTTGACAGTTTGTGATACGTCAAGTAGATACACCAGCAGCCACGTTACACTTAAAAAAATGTTGGTAGGAATAAAAAAAAGGTATGTGATACGAATATCAATCAAAACTATTTAGATATTATCAACTAATTAAATACCGTTATTTATTTTTAGCTTAAATACAGTTCTAATGATGAATATAACCTACAATTTATCTTGATGACCACGGTAGTACCTAAAGGAAACAATAACAACAACAACAAGACAAATTTAAATGTAACAAAAAAAATCACCTGATTTTTTTTAAATAGTCTAGTGTCGTGAATTAATTTAATTTAATAATTACTAACAAATAAACAACCATGGCATACATAACGCACGTTATGACATTAGCTAACAGCATAATCGGCGTGAGTGTCCTGGCGATGCCGTTTTGCTTCAAGCAATGCGGCATAATTTTAGCAATTTTGATCCTGGTGTTTTGCAGCCTGCTGTCCAGACTAGCGTGTCACTTTTTAATAAAATCAGCTGTTATGTCTAGAAGAAGAAATTATGAATTTCTCGCTTTTCACGCGTTTGGACCCATGGGTAAGTTTCTAGTCGAGCTGTTCATCATTGGATTTTTACTCGGGACCTGCATCGCTTTTTTTGTTGTCACTGGCGACTTGGGGCCACAAATAATTGGCAAGATTCTCAATAAAAATCCTGAGGACATTCGTTTGAGTTTTTTATTAACTACTGGATTAATTATTGTCTTACCTCTTGGGTTATTGAAGAATATTGACAGTCTCTCCAGTATTTGTACTGTTACAATTGGATTTTATTTATGTCTTGTTATCAAGGTAATAATTATTTAATAATTACAATTTTTTTATAATAAATATAAATTAATTATTACTAATTCATAATTTTAGGTAATATCTGAAGCAATGACACATATTTTTGACAGCGATTGGATGGATGATGTAAATTACTGGCGACCAGCTGGTATTTTACAATGCTTACCAATTTTTTCAATGGCTTTATTTTGTCAAACTCAATTGTTTGAAATTTACGAATCAATTCCCAATGTTTCGTTGGAAAAAATGAATAAAGTCGTAAAAGGTGCAATAAATATTTGTACAATTGTATATTTATCCGTTGGATTTTTTGGATATGTTGCTTTTTGCACCCAATCATTCTCAGGTACTTTTAAAATTTAGATAATTTTTTACAAACTTCTCCATATTTAATTTAAACAATATAATTTTTTTTTTTTAGGAAATATTTTAACCAGTTTTGAACCAAGCCTTACATCTGATTGCATAAAAATAGGATTTGTATTTTCAGTATTATTCAGTTTTCCACTTGTAATATTTCCGTGTCGTGCTAGTCTGAACTCACTTCTGTTTCGAAGGGTAAGTTTGATAAAAAAATTTTTGAATTAAAAAATTTAAATAATAAATAATTATTGAAATTTTCAGACCTACGCACATGAAAATTCAACTAACTACATTCCAGAGATAAGATTCAGATGCTTAACATCGATGATAGTATTGGTATCTTTAATAACCGGACTATTGATGCCAAACATTGAGTTTGTTCTTGGATTAGTTGGCTCGACAATTGGAGTCATAATTTGTCTGATTTTTCCCGCTGGATTTTTTATAGCAATAAGTACAAAAAATACCAATGAACGGTTGTTAGCACAAGTGATATTATTTATAGGAATGTGGATAATGATTCTGGGATCTTATGCTAATTTGTACGCAATAGACGAGTCAAGTACCACGAAAATTTCAATTGTTACAGAGAAACCATTTGTTCCGATAAATAATATTCATTTGAATGTTGATGATAATAATAACATTGAAATTCCTCGTGTGATTGATAATATTCTTCCTAAAGAAGGTAAAATTTTTTAATCAATTTATTTATTACTAAATTAATTAATTTTTTTTTTTTTTTTTTTCAGAAAAATTGAATAAAAATGAAAAAAAATTAAACGATCTTCCTAAATCTTGGGAACCGAAGCTTGCCGACAAGCTTGAAAAAAAGATATCACAAAAACTTCCACCGAATTTAACTTCAATAACAGACAATAAAATTCCAGAAAAAATTAAAAATGAAGAAGTAATTGAAGTCCCAAAAGTTCTAACAGCGGAAGAAAAATTAAAAGAAGTTCTTGCTGCTGAAGAAAAGGATAAAATAATAGAAAATAAAGATAAAGTCGAACCAGAACCTGAAAATTCTATAAATGTTGATGCAATTAAAAAAGAAGAATCTGAAATTGCTGATGCGAACATCAAGGATCCGAGTTTGCAGGAGCATCAGCGCGTGAAAGAGACGCTGGAGCAGCACAAAATCGAGTCTATCGAGCTTATGAAGGAGCAAAAAGCTATTCTGAAGAATATTGAGATCGCAAAGGAAGAGATGAAGAATGACAAGAAGTTTTTGGAAAGTCAAGCTAAGAGCTCGGATAAAATTGATAATAAAATTGACAATAAAGTAAATGGTGAGAAAAGCGACGTACATATCAGAACTGAAAATAAAACTCAAGGGATTAATTTAAATAATTTAAACAAAAGCTTTAGTCTTAATTCAAGTGAGAATATAAATCAAAGTAAGATAAATACAATTGTACCTTTAGATCCTAAAATAAATGTGCCTTCCAATGAATCTCGGGGTCCTGTTCTCAATGCTTTGACTAATTGGACCGTCAATCAAATTAACAATGCCTCGGGATTCGTTAATTCTGAAGATAATCATTCGGTTAATGAAAATAATCATAGTAATAATAATTTAAAGTCGGTGAATGAGGTGCCGATTCCTCTGCCGCTGAAATTGAACATGTCAGCGGAAAATAATAATATTAATGACGACAAAGTTGGTCGGGATATTTTACAGGATCGTGGGAGAGAAAAGAGGGACGTTGAGGAGCTTGATAAAATAATTTTAGACGAGGCTGTGAAGAGTACAAATCAAGAAGAGTGTACGTCGAAGCCAAAAGAAGATAAAATTTTCAGCACTGAGTCAATTATCAAGACTAATATTAATTTATCGGATCAAAAGTTTCAGGACAAGGTCAATTCTGTGGACCTGACTTTGGATCCACTGGCTAATTCCGAGTATAGAGTCTTTAAGAAACGGGATCTCAAAGCTTTTAAACCTGGAAGAAGAAGAGATTAATTATAATTCCGGTATTTTTTATTTTTAATTCCATCTTAGGGCATTTATTATTAATTATTCTCTAAGTCATCTATTTATTAATTAGATGTGATAATTTTAAATTAATTATAAGTGTAATTGTAAAAATTTTAAATAAATATTTTTGAATCAAAGATTTTTACCTAAATTTGATTTAAAAATTTTTTAATAATTTACTAATTTTAATAAATAAATAAAATTTTGCTTTGTTAAATAATGAATTTTGTTAAATTGCACTGTATTTTTTTAAATATTGAAATTTTTTAAATTATAAGCTCATCCCGATGTTACGCTCGTCAAGAGCTTTCATTTGAGTACCCACATGCATTTTTTATATATTCTTCATATATACATATATATAAATATATAAATATATGAAAAATTTATGTGGGTACTCAAATGAAAGGTCTCGATGAGTGGAATGTTGGGATGAGCTTACATCTTTAAAAATGTCAAAAGTTAAGAAGATACAAAGTAATTTCTTAATTAAGTATCTAGAGATAGAGTATTTCATATTTATAAAGGCATAAATTTAAGTCAAGACCTTTGCAATGACTAAATTTCATTTAAAAAAAAAAACAAAAACGATTTTATCATATGACTATTCTGGAAAAAAATTTTTTCTTAATCTCTCAATAATATAGATAAATAAAATTTTTATTTTTCAGACAGAAGATTATTTTTATGAAATAATAAATAGTTAGAGGAGGATATTAGGTAAACAATTACCTGAATATTATCATCGATTGCAACGACATAGTACTAGTGACACGAAGACTACCCACACGGCAGCATTTGTACCACAAAGTCGCTGGCATCAATTGAGCTGTAGAGGTACATACAGGTTGTTTCATACTTCCCGGAGGAAAAGTAGTAGTAATGTTACTATAACTATTCTATCCGTCTAGTCCAAGGTAAAGCTCGTCTCACCTCTAGTGTACCTCACGATATTCGTGCCCACCTGATCATTTGTCCACTTTTCTCAGTGCAGTGCAGTGCTCTCGAAACTATTTATTATTTACGTCGCTGCACATTTGATTTTTTACTCTCTAGATAAAATGACGTTAGGTAATAAGACTTAAATAATCTATTAATTAGATTATATATTCTAACTCAGTTTTACTGACGTTACCATGGGTTACGACGAGGTGAGTAATTTATTTTTTACTTTCATATATTTTGCAAATTCGTTACAAATTTACAAAATTGAGTTTAGAATTTTTTTTCTAATTTTTTTTAGCAATTCGTGATGATCATTTTTTATGTTTAGAATTTTTTTGCTTAATAATTATTTTTGCTTCGTGAAAATTTATTATAAAAAAATGATTGAGCTGGTATCATAGCAGCTTATTGATCGACCTAGTCACCCTGTAGACCTACGTGGCCAGTTCTAGAAAGAACAACATATAATTTGTTGGAGTTTTTTTTTTATTTATTTAATTATTATTAATTTTATTATTTTATTTCTTCTTTAAATTAATTTAATTGAACAATTTTTTGGTAAATTATAATTAATTTTTTTTTTAATGTTAAGTATTTTAAATCACAATTTTTAATTAAACAAATTTTGTTGATTTATTAATTTTTTTATTTCTTCATTATTTTTACATGAAGAAGAAATAAAAAAATAACAATTATTTATTTTTTAATAAATATAAAAAATTTTATTTTAAAAAAATAAAATAAAAATTTTGGAGTAAAAAATTTAATAAATTTTTAAAACAAAAAAATTATGACATTAAAGTCAGCTGTCATTTAACAATTTTTTTATTTTATATAATAAAAAAAAATTGTTCAGAAAACTGTTTTTAAAAAATTGCATTTTTTATTTAAAAAAATTTTTTTTTCACTAATTTATTTCTTAAAAAAATTATTAAATATCTGCTACTTTAATTTTCATTAAAAAATATTACTGAAGTTAAAAAAAAAGCTTCTGAAAATTTTCACTTGTGATTTTTATTAATTTTCACATGTAAAACTTTTTAATTTAATTTTTTTTATAATAATTTAATTGCTATAAAATTCTAAAAAAATTTTCAATATATGAGAATCAATTTAGCAGATAATAATTAATTAAAAAAATTTTTTTAACAAATAAATTATGGCAAAAACAAATGAGAACAAAAAATTGACATTTAAAAAATTAAAAAATAAAATTTTTTGGAGCAAATTTATTTGTAAAAAAAAATCATAATAGTTACAGCTAACTTTAATGACTTTTTAATATCTGTCAACTTCAGTGTCATTAAAAAATTTGATAAAAATTTGAGGTTAAAAAATAACAAATAATTAAAAAAATTTTCAAACCATTAAATCACATAAAAAAAAATATTCGTATCAAATAACTGATAAAAAGAAAAAAAAAAAGAAGAAATAAAATCTATAAATATAAATAAAAGTATCTGTGGCATTTTTGACAGTTCGCAACTGTCAAACTGGAGGCCACGTTTGCCATTATTATGATTATTAGTATACACACACGAAACGCACCAACACATGCGCATTGCGCGCACTGTACGCGCTGCCTGTCATATGCAAATTAACTAGTAACAACATATGTACATATCAACAAGGTTTGACCCTTTTAACCAATAAAAAGCTCACACGTAATCGTTCGGAAGAAAAACAATTGATCGATAACAGTAAATGAAAATAAGTAAGAGTGTTCAAAAATATTTATTGGGTATTAATTATCAATAATTAATTTATTAAATACAAGTATTGAATCTGATGCCGCAATTTTGAGGTTAGATTTTTAATTTTTATTGTCATCACTATAATAATAATAATAATAATAATTATTATTACTACTGTGATCATTACATGTTTCATACGCATCGAATATGCAATTAAAGTGCAATAACTGATAAGTACACATATTTGTCGGCTTTTTGAGTAATCACTGTACTCAAAATGTCAGCAATTTATTTTTAAATTTGTTTACAAAGGTGTCGATATTGTTTAGATTTAAAATAAAAATTAATTTTAAAAAACACTTAACTAAATAATTAAAATACTAAATTTATTAAATTTACACATTGTTGAGTTTATTTAAATAAAATAATTAAATTTTAATCAGGTATTTAATTTTTTGAAATTGTCTTTAGTGTTTTGTGTTTTTAATCTGACATTTTGGCAATGAAGTTGCAGGAGGACAGCGTTAACGCAGAGATGTGGTTGACCACAGCGGAGGCTGCTAGCCTCGGTGCCGAGGAAGTCGCGGCCAAGTTCCAGGTTGACACGAGAACTGGGCTCTGGTGGCAAGAAGCCGATGCCCGGAGACAGAGATACGGATTTAATGAGCTTACTGTCAAAGAAGACGATCCCACGTGGAAGAAGTATATTGAACAGGTATTTTTAATTGTTTATTGTTAATTATAGTATTAAAGTCAGCTGACAATTGTCATTTTTTTTTTTTTTTTTATTTTTATATGTAAAATTTTTTTTTAAATTAATTTTTATTTAAGTCAGCTGACAATTGTTAATTTTTATAATTCTTATTATAATTAAATTTTAATAAATTTTTTTGTAATAATTTAATTGTTCAAAAATGATCAAAAAAATTTACAATGTCAATTAATTATATAAATTATGAATTTTTAATGTTTTTATTAAACTTGTAATTTTTTTTAGTTTAAAAATCCCCTGATTTTGTTACTACTCGGCTCGGCACTTGTAAGTGTCTGTATGAGACAGTTTGACGACGCTATCAGTATCACGGCCGTAAGTTACAATTTTCTTGTTTATTTATTATAATAATTGTCTCACTTTTAATAGTTATTGTTGTTATTTAGTAGTTTTTACTAAATTTAAATTTTAATGTTGTTATTTCTGGTGTAATTACAGGCAATAATAATTGTAGTAACGGTAGCGTTCGTTCAAGAATATCGTTCCGAGAAATCGTTAGAAGAATTGAATAAATTAGTACCACCGACATGTCATTGGTAAGTGATTAATAATTCAAGCTTAATAATTTCATTTGCCATTTTAAACTTTCTAATTTATTCCGTTTAATTTTTTTTTCTTAGGTATTAATTTTTAAACGTGAAAAATTATTCAGAAATATTGAATTTTTTAAAAGATTAACTGAAAAGTTATGTTAGATTTTACGACAGAATTTTTACGTTTTATTCTGTTAGTTATAGTAATAAAAATTCTTTATTATTATAGATAAAAACTATTGAAAATATATATTTAATTTATTTAAACTTCATTTTAAAAATTTAAAATAATCTAAAAATTTTTCAATTTTTTTTTTTTTTTTAATTAATTATCAAAACAAAAAAAAACTAATAATTTAAAACAAATTATTAAAATTAATATATAAATTTTTTTTTAATTCTAGCTTGCGAGAAGGCCGAGTAGAGTCCTTTTTAGCACGAAGCCTAGTCCCAGGCGACATAGTATTCCTAAACATCGGCGACCGAGTCCCAGCAGACATCAGAATCTTCGAAGCAATAGACCTGGCTATCGACGAGTCAAGCTTCACCGGCGAAACAGAACCATCTCAAAAATCCACAGCTCCCTTGTTAAAAAGCAATGGCCACACATCCAAGCGCAACATCGCGTTTATGGGGACTCTAGTGCGTTGCGGCAACGGCAAGGGGATCGTGATCAACACTGGAGAAAAATCCGAGTTCGGAGAAGTCTTCGCAATGATGCAAGCCGAGGAAGCCCCAAAGACTCCCCTGCAGCGTAGCATGGACATCCTTGGCACCCAGCTGTCCTTCTACAGCTTCTGCATAATCGGCGTAATAATGCTTCTAGGTTGGCTGCAGAACCGTAAGTTGCTGGAGATGCTGACCATCGGAGTGTCTTTGGCAGTAGCAGCGATTCCCGAAGGGCTGCCGATCGTAGTAACAGTGACCCTGGCCTTGGGGGTGATGCGGATGGCCAAGCGCAAAGCAATTGTCAAGAAGCTGCCCACTGTGGAGACTCTCGGGTGCGTGAACGTCATCTGCTCGGACAAAACCGGGACTATCACCAAAAACGAGATGACCGCAACGATTCTGGTCACTCCCGAGGGCTACGTAGCTGACATAACCGGCACCGGGTACAACGACCAGGGCGAGGTTCGCATCAGGACGTGCGACAGCGTCGACCTGGCCCGGGCAGCGGTCGGCAGTCTCCTGGAAGTCGGGTCAGTCTGCAACAATGCTATCCTCCAGAACGACACTCTGCTTGGCCAGCCCACAGAGGGCGCTCTAGCAGCCGCTGCGATGAAGTTCGGGATGTACGGCGCGGCTGAGAAGTACCTCAGACTCCAGGAGTATCCTTTTTCTTCGGAGCAAAAAATGATGGCCGTAAAATGCGCTCCTAAGTACACAGAAGACAGAGAGGAGATTTTTTTTGCCAAAGGAGCGATTGAAAAAATTTTAGCACAGTGCACTAAATATTCAGCCAATGGCCAGCTTTATCCGCTGAACCAGAAGAAAGAGAAGGAGTTTGCGACAGAAGCTTACGAAATTGGCCAGCAAGGCTTGAGAGTCATCGGGCTGGCCCGTGGATCCTCCCTCCAAGACCTGGTCTACGTTGGCTTGATAGGAATCTGTGATCCTCCCAGAGAAGGAGTCAGTGATGCTATTTCTCTGCTGCTCAATAGTGGGGTCAAAGTCAAGATGGTCACTGGAGATGCTAAAGAGACTGCTGGAGCCATTGCGACGATGATTGGGCTGGATACCATGCACATGAGGCTCATTTCCGGGGATAAGATTGACACTATGACCGAGGATGAGCTCCAGGAGATCATTGACAATGTCAGTGTTTTTTACCGGGTCACTCCCAAGCACAAGCTTGCTATTGTTAAAGCCCTGCAGAGAAACGGGAATATTGTTGGGATGACTGGAGATGGCGTTAATGATGGAGTCGCGCTCAAAAAAGCCGATATTGGAATTGCTATGGGGAAAAATGGAACGGATGTCTGCAAAGAAGCCGCGGATATGATTCTCGTTGATGATGATTTTAATACTATCATTTCGGCGATTGAAGAGGGCAAGGGAATTTTTTATAATATTAGGAACTTTGTCAGGTTTCAATTGAGTACTAGTATTGCGGCGTTGGCTCTTATTGCTTTGGCTACTATGATGAGCATACCTAATCCGCTTAATGCCATGCAGATTTTGTGGATTAATATTATTATGGATGGACCACCTGCTCAAAGGTATTTTTTTTTATTTTAAATAGCAATTTTGTAGTTACTATGTCACTTGGGAAATATGAAAAATTAAAATTTTGGTTTATTTATTAATTTATTTTATTTGATAAAATTTTTAATAATTTAATTTTTAGTTTGGGAGTCGAGCCAGTGGACAAAGACGTGCTGAGACAAAAGCCCAGAGACACAAAGGAGCCGATGATTACACGCAGTCTTATTATAAATGTTTTACTATCAGCGGCTATTATTATCCTAGGAACGCTCTGGGTGTATAATCGCGAGGTAATGATTAAAAAAAATTTTTTTTTTTATTTTTAATTATTATTATAACGTAAATGAAGCATTTTATAGCTGATTTTAACGTTAAGTTAATTAGAGTGTTAGTAATTATTTTTATACTGATGAATTTATCCTTACAGATGACCTCCAATGGAATTACAGCGCGAGACACCACTATGACATTCACGTGTTTTGTTTTCTTTGACATGTTTAATGCCCTTAGTTGCCGATCACAAGTAAATTACTCCTGTTTTCTTTTTTTTTTTAATTTAAAAAAATTTTTTTTTATTAATTAATCTAGTTACTGAATAATTATTGGTAGCTTGTGGGGTATTGATATTGAGGGTTTATTTGTGATTTTTTTTTTTTTT
>JZSA01004517.1:0-29825 GCA_000956155.1 Cotesia vestalis | reverse complement strand
TTTTTTTTTAAAGAAGAAATATTGATAAATTTTTTAAATTAAAAAAATAGTGAAGCTTCAATTTTAAATAATTCCTATATTTAATAATATTAAAAAAAAAATTTATTTGAACTGTATTCATAATCATAAATGCTCTAAATAATTTAATTAAAAAATAATAAATTAATGAATGCCTTCTAACGGGCTGTATGTGCGGTATTGGAACAGTTCCGGTCCACCATATCCGTACAACAGTTTTCCACGTCCATTTTCGTCGTAATATGGATACCGATACTTAGGTCTAATTAAAAAAAAATATATTTATAATAATAAAAATAGAATAAATATAAATAATAATTATAATAAAATTTACCTTTCGAAATATTGAAAGTTAGGAGCTTGAGGTGTCGCCAAAGTCGACAAACTTCCATGGAAGAAAACAAAAATTAAGACGAAGAAGAACTGAAAATAATTATTAAAAATTTTTAAATAAATAAATAAATTAATTAATGAAGAAATAAATAAATTAAAGAAGAAATATATACTTACAAATAATCTAGCCATGTTGGAAGATAGTTACTATTTAGACTAGTCACGACTGGATTGGTACGACCGTGAATGTTTTGTAAAAAAAACAGCTACGCAATAGTCTCAGACCAAAGAGCAAAGAGTACTGAGCATGATGTTAGTCTTGGAGTGCTCGAAAGGCAGCTACAGGTGAAAGTACACTTTCCTGTTTATTATTATTTTAAATATCTACCGACGTGTCTTTGATGTTGTAAGTTGTGAGTAATAAATTTGTGGCTTTTAATCCGTTTATTTTTTTTAATTAAATCTCAGATGTTAACATGCTTATTTTATTTATTAATTAATTGTAATTATCAATTAATTGTAACGCAAATCGGGTTTTACTTTGGACACTTTTAGACCCCACGGTCCGTTGAAATTGTTCATTCCGTTGCCGAGACGGTCTATAAGATCTTTTCCTAATGGACCATTTAGTGCTTCATATTGTGCTCGACGCGCTTTACCATGCTCTGGATTGAAATCCCATTCTGTATGCTGTAATTTAATTATATATAAATTTAGTTTTATGAAGAAATAGATTTAAAAAAAAAATTATCTTTTTTTTTGATGTTTTAATTTTTGAAAGAAGAAATATAAATAATTATTTAAAAAATGTAATTAAATATTTTTCTTAAAAGAAGAAATATAAATAATTATTTAAAAAATGTAATTAAATATTTTTCTTAAAAGAAGAAATATAAATAATTATTTAAAAAATGTAATTAAATATTTTTCTTAAAAGAAGAAATATAAATAATTATTTAAAAAATGTAATTAAATATTTTTCTTAAAAGAAGAAATATAAATAATTATTTAAAAAATGTAATTAAATATTTTTCTTAAAAGAAGAAATATAAATAATTATTTAAAAAATGTAATTAAATATTTTTCTTAAAAGAAGAAATATAAATAATTATTTAAAAAATGTAATTAAATATTT
The DNA here is from genome assembly GCA_000956155.1 of Cotesia vestalis. Taxonomy (NCBI): domain Eukaryota; kingdom Metazoa; phylum Arthropoda; class Insecta; order Hymenoptera; family Braconidae; genus Cotesia; species Cotesia vestalis. Next base: position 28,339 of record JZSA01004517.1, on the reverse strand, counting down.
TTCTTAAAAGAAGAAATATAAATAATTATTTAAAAAATGTAATTAAATATTTTTCTTAAAAGAAGAAATATAAATAATTATTAAAAATATTTAATTAATTATTTTTATTAAAAGAAGAAATATAAATAATTATTTAAAAAATTTAATTAATTATTTTTATTAAAAGAAGAAATATAAATAATTATTTAAAAAATTTAATTAATTATTTTTATTAAAAGAAGAAATATAAATAATTATTTAAAAAATTTAATTAATTATTTTTATTAAAAGAAGAAATATAAATAATTATTTAAAAAAATTTAATTAATACAATCATACCTGAAAGAAGAAATATTTAATATTCATTTCTTCTAAAAATAAAATAAACAAATAAAAATACACAGATTTGGCAAAAGACGAGGAATAACTGAGTCTATTTTATCCTCGGCGACTCTTATGAAAGTGAAAGTTAAATAAAATCTCAGTTCGTGAAAACTGACAGTCATCCGTATCATTAAAATCTCGTTTTTTATTGCTTTGACATTAAGATTTAGATACAAAAACAAATAAAAAATTTTAATAGTTGATAGATTACTTTATTAGAGAGCCCACACACGTATGTAATCAATTTTGAGATTCTTATCGTCTTCCGACCATGTCTTTGCCCATGATTCCGTCGAGTTGTAAAAATCAAAGAGCGCCTAAGAAATCAAAGATTCAAAATAATTAATAACAATTGTCAATTAATTAACAATAAAAAATAAATAAGAGAATTTCTTCTGATGAATTACCTTGGATCCAACATTTCTCCATGGCTTACTGTATCCATTACTCACAGTACCATCTGGAAATTCTTCGTGGCCTCCTACTGCGACTGCTAGTGCAATGTAAAACTGAAAAATATTATCAATAATTATTAATAATTTTATTTTTATTTTTAATTGAAAAAATAAATTTTTTCTTCTTTATTTTTTTTAATTATTAATTAAATTTCTTTGTTTAGAAATTAAAAATCAATTAATAAATTAAATAAATAAAAAATCAATTATTAAATTAAAAATTAATTAACATACAGGTCTATCAAAAGCCGGATTTGTATCCATAGTCCCGTACTCTACATTATCAACCTTAACAGTTATCTTGGAGCTACTCCACTCCAGCTGATAAATATGATACTCGTCTGACCAGTAATTGGCGGCGAATCTTTTGGGCAGCTCTATAGAACCGACTCGTTGGTCAAGAAGCCCCTGCCCATCGTTCCTTTGAATTTTCCCCGCGGTCAGAAGATGCCCGCTCAAGTCTGCGCCTCCACTTGACACAAGTACCGCGTTCCCTAAAGACGCTGCGACCCTCAATTGAGGATAGCTCGTCGCCTCGGCGTCTTGCAATGGCTCCAGACTGATAACTGCATATTCAACTACAGTAGTACAATTATCAAGTATTATAAATTAATAATTATTTACTTGGATAAATCCAATCTCCTTTTGGCAGCTTTGCGCGTACTTCTATCTTCCCGTAGACAAATGAAAATGATTTTTTTGTGTCCACGTATCCTGAGGACACTGGCGGTAAAATATAGGCACCCCTAGCTTCTCTTTTACAGTCACTTGAGTCAATTTCTTCAGTACACCTGTAATTTTTTATAATTTCATCAAGAAACTTTTATTTTTTAAGAAGAAAAATTTTAAAACTCATTTTTAAACGCATTAATAGTTCTTCTTTGTAAAAATGATATTTAATAATTTTTTTTTTATAATCACATAGTTACTTTCTTAAAGTTTATTAAAAAAAGAATAATTTATAAAAAAAATTTTTTTTTAATGTTATTTTTTAACTGGTAAAACTTTATTTTTCTAAAATACCCCTTTTAGCCGACAAGATGGAGGTCGCGTTACAAAATGGCGGAGCTGCGCGCGCAACTTTTAGAAAATTTATTAAATTACTAAAGAGTTAACATTAAAAAAAAAAATCTTTTTTCTTTGTTTTTACATCTAGAATATAAAAAAATAATAATTAGAAAATATTAAAATTATTTAGACACATTTTTTAAACAATTATAGGAAGAAATTAAACTTTTTTATTATTATAAGCATTTTAATTCAATTAAAAATTTATTTTAATTAAGAATTATTTAATTAAAATTTATTTAATTTAATTAATATTTTTTATATTAAAAAAATATTAAATTAATTAATTAATTACTTACATTTCAAGATTTAAATTTCCATGGCGAATAAAATCTCTTCCAAATTCGCTTTCGATTAGGATCGGGCATAAATTAAGCTTCCCTTCATTAATTTTAATATTCTTCTCATTATTTCTGTACACAACAAATGCATAATCCTGTTAAAAATAAATAAAAAAATGTATTTATTAAAAAATAAATTAATCAATAAATAAAAAAGAAGCTAACTTACAGGAGCAGATGTAAATCGTTCAACAGCCCGCCATTTTGAAGTATTAAACAATTCAAAGTTATCTTCAAAAATCAGCTGTCCTTGACAAGCTTCTTGATAAGTTTTCCCGACCGAGTCATACAATTTAGAAGCCGACGGCGTGCAATTTTGTGTGTGATCAATAACAGGGTTAACGTTCGCCCGAGTTCCATCTTTATTGAAGAAAGCGTCGACCCGATGTTCCTGGAACAAGAGGTTATAGCCCAGGCCTTCGTAGACCACGTGGACCCAGTAGTAGACAGTGTCTCCGAAGGTAAGTTCGGTAGTTTGATCTTCGTAGGCCCAGCGGCCATTTTTGACTCTCAAAATGTCACGAGCGATTGTTCCGGCTTCAATTCCTTCAAATTCTTCATTGAACTTGATGTGAAACGCCACCAGACTGATTCCTTTCTCATCTGGAATTAATTATTTAATTACTTATTAATTCATTTAATTAAAATTAATATTTTAAAAATAATATTTCTTCTTAATAATATTTAATTTAATTAAAATTAATATTTTAAGTAAGAATTTATAAATGAATACTATTTAAAGAAGAAATATAAAGAAATCAATACCTGGGATCGATATCCTTATGCCCTTGGGATAAAGCGGCTCGACTTTGGCTTGAGGTGGATTGTACCGTCCATCAGAGTAATTAATAATAGCCAGGGAAATAATTACCGCTAGCACACTGGACATCATCTTCTCAAGTATGAGTCTCGTCTTGTAAATTACGCAACTATTAACGCTCAATCTCGAATTGATAATACACTGGGGCAATAAAGCAGTTTAGTGAAGAGATTATAGTTGTAATGCTCTGTTGACTCAGTCGCGGATATTCCAATGATGGCAAATGCATTTTATCTTCAGACGGAGGAGGGAGACTGGTCTTCCTTGCGTTTTTTTTTTTTTTTTTATTATTCTGGTATAAACTTGTTTTTGTACGTGATCTTTTTATTTCATTCATCTTCATTTATTCTATTTCTGAAAAATAATTTTATTTAATTAGAAAAATATTATTTCTTCATTTTAATTAATTTAATTATTAAAATTTATATGTTAAAATTAAAAGACAATACTTCTTCTTACTATTGAATTAAATAATTAATATTAATGTGTTACAATAAAAAAAATTATTTCTTCTTAATAATAAATTTAATTATTAAAATTTATATCTTAAATTTAGAATACTATCTATTTCTTCTTATTAATTTATTGAATTATAAAAATTATTGTATTGTAATAAAAAATTTAATTTTTAAAGTAAAGTAAATATTTTCAGACAAATACTATTTGCAACAAGTATAAGTAGAAAGTTTCAATACCTAGAATAAATAATTACACAGGATAGAATAACATTGAATGAAAGCAGTATCGTAGAGTAATACAGTAATAGTAATAACAATATAATTGAAGAGTCTTTGGATGAGTGGGAGGAGTAATATCGCGTCGATGTACGATAATGTGATGTGCAATATTAAACAATACAATCAATTGGATGTATAGTACTACATACATACATATTATACATATAGAACATGAGTGCACACCAGCGGTGTTAATATTAAAGCTGGCTGAAAACTGAATGGCGAGGCTGTTCACCCTTAGCCCCTATGATGCATATTCTATGGATTATTCTCACCGTTTCAGGGATAATCGATCGTGGTTATTTTAGGATAAATATTCATTCCCTTTCATCAGACTTTACTAATCAACCGTATGTGATACTTTTATCAGTATCTTATCGGTAATTTTTTTATATTGCACTGTATTTTCTTAAATATTGACATTTTTAAAGATATAAGCTCATCCTGATGTTATACTCATCAAGAGCTTTCATTTGAGTACCCACATGCATTTTTATATATTTTTCATATATACATATATATAATATATATTAATATATGAAAAATTGATGTGGGTATTCAAATGAAAGCTCTTGATGAGTGTAACATCGGGATGAGCTTAGATCTTTAAAAATGTCAATATTTCACAAGATACAAGGTCATTTCTTAATTATCTTAATAATATAAATAATAATAATAATAATTTAATATTGATTTAAAAAATAATAATGATAATTTAAAGAAAGTAAAAAACTTTCTAAAAATTTAATTCTAAAATAATAACAAGCCTTATAAATTATAATGTTATACAATTTTTTTAGAAAAATTGTTATCCAAACGAATGTAGACATCAATGACAAACATAATAATAATACTGACGCAACAACCTTGTATATATAATTTCTGAGGTAGAAATATTAATTTTGCTCAGTGTCTCAAGAGCTACAACAGAGAAATATCGTGACTGCTGCTTAGTTAAATTTACAGGTGAGAGTAATAACTAATAACTAAAATAAATTAAACCAATGCCCAGTAGAAGTGAAATTTACCGCTGGGTGGTTTACTAGCTCAGTCTTATACCTCAGAACGGGGTATAGTAGTTAAAACTTTGGCTTACATTAAAACTTTAAACGTAAATAAATAAATTAAAATAGAAGGGTACCGGCAAAACCGAGATAGAGAGATTTAGATGAGAAGCTAGAAGCTACCCGGCGCTATCGACAGGTGGGGTTTTATTTTAACTTCACCAACTCGTGTAAATCACCGCCCTTTTCACTTAAATAAACTCAACACAAGTTAAACGTCCTAATGACTTACAATACAAAGAAGAAATCTTATTATTTTCATTTCTTCTTTAACTGAGCAAAAAAATTACGGCCTTTTCAACGGCAATAAGCCCAAATCATTCTTACTAGTCACGCAACACTCACTTCTAATGTATATAAATTTATAAATATATATAAATAAAAATAAAAGAAGAAATATATAAATATCCAGCTGATTTAAATTCAAGCTTTCTTCTTTTATTTATTTATCGAGTATTGTGCGCAGTAAAAAGGATGTATAGAAATTACCGGACAAAAAATTCCACCCCGGTTTTGTATAAAAATACATATGTGTAATATTACAATATATAATATATAATATGAGGGGACTTTGGACACTTTTATCGATGGATATATGTCCCGTTGTACAATAGACATTTAAATTGCATTTAGATTTTGTTTTGGTGCTTAATCTTCTTCATAAATATTATTATTATTATTCTTATGAAATATTTTTATATTCTTCCCTGTAGAAAAAATTAATTAAAAATAAATTAACAATTTTTAAAACTTAAAAACATTAATATAAAAAATTTGTACTTGCAATTATTAATTTATGACCAGACAAGAGTTTAATAATAAAAAAAAATAATTGCAGCTCTTTAAAGTACATAAATAAATCGAAAGTGGTGAGTGATGATTATCCTGTTAAATAAAACGAGTCTGTGTGCTGTTGCAGACATGAAATCATTATTATTATATTTTAAATTATTATTTATCTGCTAAATTGTTATCTTATCAGCTAACCTTGACTCGCAAGTCACTATCTAATAAATAAATATATGAATAAATAAATAAATATAAAGTTAACAAATATGTCTTCTAGGTTCAGAATGGCGGGGATTAATAACCCAGCATTGGAGCTGTCGGAAGAAATAGTAAGTATAAATAATTTAAAAGCAATACGTGCCTGGATGTGTTGGTGGATGCTGGAATTTAGAGTAGAGCGAGAAGAAATATCGTTGAAGGCTGAAGGTGCTCTAAATACGGGTTGAGTGTTTCGGATAGCTTCTTGAATCGGCTATGTGTAAAACTGAAAGCAAGTCTGGGATTAAAAAATGTTTAAAATCAGCGCAAATGCGGTATAGGTGAAGTATATGGAGAGAAAAAATAAAGAAGAGTGAAAAGGTACCTCCAGGCGGTTCATTTGCTGATGGCTCGGCTCTCTGTTCTCTACTTTTGTCAGAGTAAAGTGATATAATAGAAGAGAAGAGATGCTTGGATATTTTTTTGAATCTTCTCGGTGCATTGTTGTATAATTAGCGCAGTAGTCTTTTAAATACTTCAATATTTGTGTCAATCTAAAAATATAATAAAAATATTAAAATTTTATTAAAATAAAAAAGTAGTAAAATTGATAAGAAGAAATATCTAAAGTTTATTAATTAATTAATCCAACTTAATTGTATTTTAATTATTTTGTAATTTTTTAAAATCAATTATTCTTATAAAAAATAAAATTATTGAATAAATATTATTAAAAAAATTTTATTAAATTTTCCGCGAATCTAAAAAAAGACAAAATTTAATAAACTGACAAATATTTACCATTAAATTGTAAAAACAAAAAAAAAATAAAAATAAAAAGCGGATGTTTGATGAATAAAATTTGACAATTGACATTATAAATCCGTGAGTCTGTCAAAAATGAAACACGATTAAAAGCAGTGAGATTGAGTATAACGATCGAAAATCGATTATCCGAAGCAGACGGCAATTAACGTTTGATTTCGACGCCCACGCAGCAAGGCAAGCACCCTTTGCTCCACTCTCAACTCGACACACGACAAAGTTCAACAATTCGACTTTATCATTTTTCTCTCTATCTAGATCCCCGCTGCTCGTTCAAAGTGCAAATAACGAACCGCAAGTCACCCTACACACTATTGCTATTTGGTATTTGCACGAGTGTTTTTAAAACTCAGCCTCCGGGCCCATCAACCTGAAATTATAAAATGAAGCAAATAAAAATAAAAAAGGTCCGGCTATCTCCGAAAAAAGCGTAATTGCATATTCGTTTATATAATAGTCCGTCCGGATAAATTAGTTAAAAGGGTCCACCTACGAGTATATGTCACGCGCTCGCTCCTCATCCTCTACTCATCCTCGTAATCCCTCTTTTTACTCAATGGGTCATATATTTACATAACAGGCTTTGTATACACCTATTCATATGTATAGCTGTGTACATATAATCATTAATATGCAAAACGGAAGCAATAGATCTTTGTATTAATTCTGGTAAATTTATGGACAGTCGCGTGGCATCTACCCTTCTCTTCTTTACTATTTTTTTCTTGTTGCTCTTTGTTTTTTTTTTTTTTTTTTTTTTTTTTTCATTTCTTCTGTTTACTTTGGGCTGAGCAAACCCAGCTCGACATCTTCTTAGTTTCATTTCAATTTTTGTATTTTAATTTTATTTAAAACTGGGTATTTCTCTCAGGATTTGGCTCAATGTCTCACTGGCTGTTCTAAAAAAATAAATATTTCTATATTAATTAATATTCAGAATTTTTTTAATTATCTATATAAATAAAAAATACTTTCCTTGATTTAAAAGAAGAAATTTTTGATTTTTATCCTAAAAAATAATAAAATCATATCTTCTGAAAAATTTCCTTAAATTAGTAAGTTATAAATAAGATAAAATTGTAAATAAGATTGTGTATCTCTTAAGAGAGCTGGCTTAAGTGTCTTTGGAGAGTCAAGTTGATAAAAAGTCTGTAGTAATGGTAAAAAAATTCGGTGTTGAAAAAAAATTTGTACAAGTTGTATGGAGATAATTTTTTTTCACGGTTGGGCAGAGAGTAAAAAGAAGCGAAGAAAAAGCTCCGAAAGGGGTGGAACCGAGCGCCCGGAAGGGTGAAAGAGCAAGAGCGAGACGGATAAACTTTTGACGAGGAAAACTCGGGGCATCTCAACCGAACCAGTCGCATGTGACTCGTGGCAACGTGCACAGCCTCTCTTCTCATATAATAAACACACCAGTTAACATAGTCTTCTTCACTCACTTTGTTCACATAAAGAGTGATGGTCATCGCAGCTTTTTTTACTCTTGTTGATTTTTTAGGCTATTCTTTTTAAGATGCGCGATAAATTTTCATTCAGTGTAAGTTTTCGTTTGAGTGAATGCACATTCTTTAGTCTTCTTTAATTTGTTCTCTGGAAGAAATACAAGTGCAATTAAAATGTGATTTTTTCTAGTCAGGAGTTGCGGATGTTAACGAGACCTTACCAAAATTTGTTGAGCACGATGTGGCGACCATCAAGGAAGAAATAAAAGCTGAAGAGCAATTAGATTCACAAGTGTCGGTGTCCAAGTCTTTGTGCGGGTGGTTTTCTTTCAGGCCCTTTTATTTGCAGAAATTTAGGACAGCAAAGTGGGCTTTGTTTTGGCTTTGCTGGGCTGGTGCTATGCAAGGTAACTTGTTAATTATTTTTTTAAAAAATTTTGATTAATTAATTATTAAAAATTTTGTGTCTTATTTAATAAGCCAAAAATTTTAAATAATTTGTTTTAAAAGAAGAAATATTAAAGATTTATTAATTACAAATTAAAAAAAAAAATTCAATTAATAAATCTTTGATATTTCTTCTTTTAAAATTTATTAAATAATTTTTTTACATTACATTTAATAAAAAAGAAAAGATTTCTTCCCTTAAAAAATTTTTTTTATAACTCAAAATTAAAAAAATCTGCGATATTCTTCTTTAGGGAAGAAATATAACAATTTCTTCTTTTAAAAATATGACTAGTTTTTGTTTTATCTAATAAATAAAATAAAAATTCTAATTAATTTATTTTAAAAGAATAAATATTAAAGATTTATTAATTAGAAATTTCTTCTTTTAAAATTTTTGACCCAACCAATGAATTAAGCGTTTTAGTAGCGACTTGTTCCAACAAAACATATTGACATAATATATAATTAAACGTGATTCTGATTAGAGAGATTAAGAGCGTTAAATAAACAGAATTAATGGAGATTCATGTGGAGCGTTGACGGTTGAATCCCATGAATTTAGTACCCTTGACGTTGTACGGCATAGAACATACCACCTCTAGCCCAGAACAGCTTTTGAATGCATACTAATGGTATGTATATTTACGTTTGTATATGCATTCGATCCCGAGCGGTTCTATCGGTAATCCCGAGGAAATAAAACCGTGTAATGAGACTGCCCCTCTTCTTCTCCGCGGGCAATCGATTCCTATCCTCGTGTACGAGCATGAAAACGTGTATCATTAAAATCTAGAATCAAAACAAAATTATCTGAGAAGAAATATAAAAAAAATTACATACTTTTATTTTATAATAAATTTAATTAATTTTAACTTATAAAAGTTTAAAAAATTATTTTTTGAAATTTAAATACTTGAAAAATTAAATAAAAAAATTATTAAAAAAAAATGATATACTTTTATTTTATAGCAGACTTGATATTATCGTAGATTGTAGATACAAGAGCGGATAGATGCGAGGCAATTTTCGATGGTATTCAGAGAAGAGTAACCGGAAATCCAATTTACTCCTTGCGAATTGAAGACTTTAAATCAAGTTGACTAAAAAAATAGATAAGAGTTTAATTTTACAATAAAAATAAATAAACTCGAGCTTAACTTAAGAATAAATGCGTTAATTTTAAAAGAAGAAATAAAAGAAGTTTTAAATAAATTTACTTGGTCATTAAATTATCCAGCGAGTGTCGGGCTGAGATGTATTACGTACATGGGAGTAAAGAGAGTAATGAGCAAGTCTCTGACCACGCACTTATGTCTCCCCATTACTTGGTCTACTGGTACACCCGCGATCGTAGGCGCGAAACAATGCGATCAAAGAAATTTAACAAATTGACGGACAATACGTCTACGCTTTTGTCTACTAATTGTTTGATAATTTAAACTTTGTTTATCCTTATAATAATATTGTAGATTGTATATTATGAAGTGGATTTGTTACTGCTATAAAAGTTACTGACGTGTTTGGAAATTTTTTTTTTCTTAAACTTCTATTTAAATTCTTTGAGACTTGTTAGAACTTTTATAAGTTTTTTACGATAATATTAACATTTTAATGAAACTGAATTATTATTATTTAAGACGCGGTAGCTCAATAAAATGCTGGATTTTATGGATAATTAGGAAAAAAAATTTTTTTTTTTTTTTTTTTTTTTATTTGATTAAATCAAGTTTCATTTTTTTATAAGTTTAAGAGATTTTTTTAATTAATTTAAAAGAATCCAAGATTAAAAATTTTCGTTTTAAGTCAAGTACTTAAAAAAATTTAATAAAAAAATTAACTATAGCAAATAATTGATTTAATAATTTAAAATTAAATCGTAAAAAAATTTTTTTCTAATAAATTTAACAAAAACTAGCAATCTAAGAGACAAAATTTTTCTTATTCTCTTAATAATATAAATTATTCAAAATTAAATCTTAAAATAATTTTAAAAATTTATTTCTACCCTAACTAAGTCTTCTTGTGATGAAAAAAGAAAAATCTTCAAAATACTTACTAAAGAAATGTTTTTTTTTTTTCTTCAAATAAAGGAATGGTAGTAAACGGTTTCATAAACGTGGTTATCACGACAATTGAAAAGAGATTTGGATTAAATTCTTCAGAGACAGGTCTCATAGCCGGGGGCTACGATATCGCAAGTTTTGTTTTCTTAATACCCGTCAGCTATCTCGGCGGTCGCTCAAAAGCATCCAAGCCCAAGTGAGTCACCCCAGCCTAGAGCACAAAATAAGAGCAACCTAGTTAAAAAAACATTAATAAAAATACTTTGCAGATACATCGGCGTGGGAGTTCTAGTCCTGGGTATCGGAAGCCTGCTCTTCGCCTCGCCGCACTACCTCTCTCGAGGAAACCACCAGGCGGGTCAGAAGTCCTCGGTGTCCTGCAATCGCTCTTTCATCAGCAATAATGAGACTTCACTGTCGGTGAGAGTTGTCCTTATCAAATAAGGTGATTCATCGGCAGCAGACTCCGTAACTCGACTAAATAATTTAATTTTTCCATTCCCCTTTCCTGTAGCAGTTCAAGTGCACCCAGCAGCTTGATGACACTGTCGAGGTCGGCCCCTTCAGCGGGTTCTACCTCATGATTTTTTTCATCGCCCAACTGCTCCATGGAGCTGGCGCTGCGCCTTTTTACACTCTTGGTGTCACTTATCTCGATGAAAATGTCTCCAAAAAAATGTCTTCTGTCTATTTGGGTAATTAATTAATTTTTAATATTTCTTTTTTTTTTAAATAAATTATTTAAAATTTTTATCTTGTATTCTATATACAAAAAAAATTTTTTTTACTAAACAAAATTAATCAATTAATATTTTTTCTTAATGAAGAAATATACCAATAATTTATTTTAATAAAAAAAATTTTTTTGAACGTCATAAATTTCTTCTTTAAAAAAAAAAATTAAAATTTTGGGTACTTACTTTTTTAAATTTCAATAAAAATAATAAATTTTATACTTCTTCCAGGAATTTATTACACCATGGCTGTGATTGGTCCGGCGATGGGGTATGTGATCGGCGGAGAGTTACTTAAACTTTACACGGATTTTCTTACCACTGATCCCAGAATGTAAGTTGATTTTTAAATCTGAAAAATTACTAAATAATAATAATTACAAAAAATTATTTTTGATCAGAATTTACAAAATTAAAAAAAAAATTTTAGCTTTGAAATAAATAATTAAAAAATTTTTTAATATTATAAATTTTTAATAGATAAATATTTTTATCGATATTAAGAAGCAATTATGCTAAAAAATCAGAAAAAAATGTAACACAGTCTAGGTAAAAACGATCTCCATTAACTCTGCACTTGAGACTTTATTAAATTCTCCGTTGAATTTATTACTCGGTAGATTCTCGGGTATTTATTTTACTTTTAATATTTAATATTCGCAAAACAGTTTCCATTAGCAGTAATAGAGGACTGAGTCCCCAGATCCCCGGATAATTTAAAAAGAATGATAAATAAAGCAAGCAATAGTGATTGTTGTGTGTGATGGGTGATGGGATTGTATTTATACAATATTTTATTGAATTTGCGGTGAATGGGCCGGTTCTCACGCGTGACTCGACATGAAATATGCGAACTTGAGCCGTAGATTAAATGCGAATAAAGAGAGTTGGTTTTTTATTCCCCCTCAGGGGCCCCTTAAGAGGGAGTGAATAGTTTTTTTGTTGAATAAGGGTAACAGTGGCGTCATCCTCAAACATTGCATAAACGCCGCTTGACATTTTCCCCATGGGACGTCCACGCTTCCATGCGCTATTAATCTTACGTATTATTCGCTCTGATGCTACACAAGGGTTATATTTAAAACAACTACTTTATTATAGATTATTTATAGTCTTCTTTTGTACCTACTTGGTCATTTCTATCTTCCTATCATTGATTATTAATTATTAATTATGAAAAATATATTTTTTAAAAGTTCTACCTTGGATTTTTATATTCTTCAATGTCAGAATTTTATTCTGGGCTTTTAAGTTCTTTTCAATTCAAATCAAAGTTATGAAAGACCAGGATACATTACCAAATAATAAAGCTAAGTGATTAAGGTAGTCTATTGATATTCATTTCTTCTTTTTGCTTAGTAATTTATGGAAGCAAACTTTAAGTGCTGAAAAATAAAATTCATGAGATTTTAATTTAATAAATTGGATGTTTTTTATTATTATTAATTTAAAATTTTTAATAATAATAAAACTAGCAAAAAATTAAAATTTTGCTTTATTAAACAATGAATTTTGTTAAATTGTACTGTACTTTCTTAAATAAATAAAATAAAAAAAAAAAACTTACCCATTTTTTTTATAAAAAAATTTTTATAAATTCCAGCAGGTGTGTTGCCTTTAACAATTCAACTGCGGCAATAAATAACCCGCGAGTGAAAAATGAAAAAAGAGTTAGTCAGCTAAATTAGTGGCATCAATCACTAGGTTGTATATATAGCGTATATGTCCGCTAAAATTAATAGTATCGGTGTGTAACTTTGTTTTTAAATCTAAAATCTTGTAAACTCAGTTCTTAATTAGCGCACTCTAAAATTCGGACGTAAAAGTTTCGGCAGATGCCGAAAGTTGCAATACAGTTGTAGGTATTATAATGAGAAATAAGTATACGGCAAACCGCTCTCACACAAAGTAGTTTGCAGTTTTCCAGCAACAATGTTCTTAGTTTCAAGAGTTTCGCCATAACCAGTAGCTCCCTGGAGCCCCCAACCAGGGAATACTTTAATATCTGGGAGTTTTATTGCCTTTAATAATAAGTTCTTAAGACCCTCGGTGCTATTCATTTCTACTTTTAAATAACAGCGATAATAATAACAACTTAAGCTCATTTTTATTCATTTGTAGGATTGGTATGACTCCAGACAGCAATGTATGGATTGGAGCTTGGTGGATTGGGTTCGTAGCGGCAACAGTAGTGTGTATTGTCGTAGCCATTCCAATAATTGCCTTCCCACCATCGCTTCCAGGTAACTTTCGCTATTTCTTCTTTCACAATAAATAAATAAATAATTAAATATTTATTGCAGGTTCTGAAGAACTAGCGAAGGAAAAAGTCTCGGAAGCTCATGAAAAATCTTCCGGCGGTACAACAGGAGAAGCGTTTTCAAAAATCCGCGAATTGCCTCGCGCTTTAACTGAATTGCTGAGCAACCCCGCGTTCTTTATGCTCAATTTAGCGGGAGCTAGTGAAGGGCTGCTGATAGCTGGGTTTGCAGCTTTCCTTCCTAAACTTATTGAAAATCAGTTTAGCGTAACTGCTAGTTCAGCTGCACTGCTAATGGGTAATCTCTTTTATTTATTTTTATCTTAATCTTAATATTCAATATAAGTCTGAAACAAAGTCGATTTCTGATTGTAAAAAAATTCCACATGCAAAAATTAAAAATTAAATTATTACCTTTAATTTTTGACAGGATTAGTGACTGTGCCCGCTGGAGGAGGTGGAACTTTTCTCGGTGGTTATTTAATAAAACGCTGGAATCTTCCTTGTTCCGGTATTTTGAAATTTTGCATTTTTTCAACAGCTGCTTGTATCATCTTCACGCTTTGTTTCGGGCTCAGCTGCCCTAACCTAGATTTTGCCGGTCTTACTGTTCGATATTCTGAAACAGATCAGTAAGTATATTAAATTAAATACAATAATTAATAAATATTAAAATATTTTATAATAATTGAAAATAATATTAATTATTACTACAGAAAAATTATGGGATTAGACAACAAGTGCAATAGTAACTGCGGGTGTTCTACAAATAAATTTAACCCTATTTGTGGAGTAGATGGCGTTACTTACTACTCACCTTGTCATGCAGGTTGCGATCGGGAAATCCAAGCTGAAGATGTCAAGGTAACAAAACGTCAAAATTTTTTTTAATTTTCACATGTGAAACCTTTTAATAAAATTTTTTTTTTTAATAATTTAATTGCTACAAAATTCTAAAAAAATTTTTAATGATTGAAGTTAGCTTAGTATCGACATAACCCGAAAACATGGCCCCTGATTCCTTATTGGTTCAGGATTGGAACGCGCGCGCATGCGCGCAATTTAAATTCCTAGCAAAAATTAAATTAGATACATTTAAAAAAAAAAATTTGACATGTAGAAAATATAAAAAATTCCAAGTGCAATTAAATAAAAATAATTTTTTTTTTAATGACAATTTTAATTAATTAAAAAATTTTCTAGGTTTATCAAAACTGTTCATGTATCAGCAGCCATACTTCAAACTGGACGATGTCAAATGGCGAAACAATTTCTTATGAAGCTATTAACACAACCTGCACCAGCAGTTGCAAATATTTGTGGTTATTTATCTGTCTGGCATTCTGTAACATGCTTATGACTTTTTTGTGCACGATGCCAGCGCTGGCTGCGACACTTAGAGTCGTCAGAGACGAGCAGCGTTCTTTTGCTCTGGGAATCCAGTGGATTAAGGTTAGAATTCTCGGCACGATTCCAGCGCCAATAATCTTCGGAGCTTTGATCGACGATACTTGTATTTTGTGGCACGAAAGTTGCGAGGGTCGAGGCGCGTGTCTGGTCTACGACAATTATTGGATGAGCTGGTGAGTAGAATTTACAAATTAATATTAAATTTCATTAAAATGTTATTTTAATTAAAAAATTTAATTAAGGTACATGCTAGCGCTGGCATTTATCGGCAAAACAGCTTCTTTACTATTCTTCTTCCTGGCTTGGTGGTGCTACATCCCTCCTGGCGGTAGGAAGACTACTTCAGACCCAGACTCAGCGCCCGTGGCCACCATTTTGTCCGACGAGACCAACGGGAACTACACCGGGACTCTGAATTCGCCGAGTATTTAATAAAAACCTAACCTCAAGCTAGATAGATAGAGGAAAAACCTTTTGTACCATTTCTTCTTTTATTATTTAAGTATTCTGTTGGTAATTTTGGCTCACAACACTGCCGGGACTGAAAAAAGTAATTTGTTTTATTCGATAAATTTTATTTTTACATTTTATCGGTAAATTATTGTATCAAGTAAGGTTATGAGTGGATGGATGTTGAGTATTTATTGTATTGATATATTTTAAATATTTTTAAGACGTTTGTACCCGTACTTTAGAGTTTATTATCTTAATAATTAATAATAGAGTAGATTTAATGTATGTGTATGATAAATGACACTGAAGTTGAGAGACATCTAATAATTTTTAGAATTTTTTTAACAAACAAATTATAGCAAGAAAATTTTATTTTAAAATTTCATCTTTAGAAGCTCTGAAGAATTATAAATGAGATTTTTATAAATAATTTTCTATGCCTAGTTCATTTTTCAAGAAAAATCAAAAAATTTTCAATTGTCTGCTAACTTCAGCCTCATTATGATGAATATAATACGTAAGGCTTTATTATTATCACTTTGATAGTTAAATAAAAATTAATTCGCTGATTAATTCTGCGAAGCAATGACAAGTTAGAGTAGTTTTTAATTTTTAATTTAATATACTATTTTATTGGTAAAGATAAATGGCAACATTATAAGTTATCTGTTGAATATTGAATACTACTACGCAGTAGTGCTAATACGCATACCAAGAACTGTTTATCTTTTAGCCACCAACATATTTCTGCTGTGATTCACTCTTTTTACTACCGGCGTGGTATTATCGTACTAAAGCATTTGCAACTCGGCAGTTGAGCAGTCGAGATTAAAGTAACATATTAATATTTTACGTTCTTTAAGACAGTGTTACAGAATTCACATCAAAGTGAAGAATTTCGGTAAGTAAAATTCAGGAAGAAAAAAATTTTAATTTCTTCCTTTTTATAATCTTAGTGTCAGAATTATGTGAAACTTTAATTTTATTATATAAATTATAATAAAATTCTTGTTATCTAAATCTTAAAATTTTATACAATCCTTTAACATTTTTATGAAAATAAACATTATCATTGATAAATTAGCTATCTAATAATTTTTTTTTGCAGATGTCTTTGATAAGGAAGTTAGTAGATTGTCTACAAGAAGTGAAGGCTATTGACTACACTGATACTTCTAAAGCTCAAGTGCGTTTGAATAAGAACAAAGCTGAGAACGCGCTAAATCTAATCTACCAAATCGGTGTAAAAAAAGAAACCTTGACCACTGAAGAAAAAGGAATCATCGGAAATTTATTAGCTGACACTATAGAATATTTGCAAGTCAACATCGAGAACACAGCCAACGTCTACCGAACAAGACTGAGCAGTTCTGTTCTCAGAAAAAGATCAGCCGTTCAGTTCCTGCTTGATAATTACTCTCAATTCCCAGTTGGAAATTCAACTTTGGCTGATAAATTTCGGGAAGTGAATATTGAAGAAAGCGTCGAAATACTCGACGATATTATTGACAAGTGGCATGATATGAGTGATTCTGACGAGGGCTCGAGTGACACAGAAAGCGCTGGGGCAAACGAAGTACCAGAATCCCATACCTGGTGGTCGCAATAAGTTATCCACAATTTAAATATGAATTTCCTTTCCAATGTAGCTGATTCCATCCCGGTGGTTGGTCATGTCAAGGGAATCGTCCATTATGCAGTTGGAGATTCTGAAGGCGGAAACAAGGCTATGTACCAAGCCACTAGGACTTCAGCAGTTTTGGGAGCCGGTGCTGCTGGATCTCTTGCTGGCCCGGCAGGAGCTGCAGCAGCTGCTATGTATGCTGGTGCTCTTACAGACACTGTTGCTTCTATAGCCATGGATGAGCCTCAAGGATTGCTGAAAGGGTGTACCAATGTAGCAGAAGATGTGAGAGGCGGGAAAAATCCAATGGGCTCGATAGCAAGTACAGGGTTCCAAGTGGTTATGGATGGGGTCGGTGGTTTAGGAATGGGTGGTGTTTCTAGCGCGACAGGTCAACTTTCAAAAAAAGCTGCAGAGACAGGTGCGAAAAGTATTGCAAAAAAGGCAGTGGAAAAGGCAGCGGTTCAAGCAGAGATCGCTTTGGTGTCGAGTCATGTTTACATGCAAGCTGATAATCGTACTAAAGAAGAAGAAAAAAATCAGCGTGATAGAGAGGAACGTGATAGAGAAGAAAAACAAAGACGTGAAAGAGAAGAAAGGGAACAACAGGAAAGACGGGCCAGAGAAGAAAGGGAACAACAAGAACGACGTGATAGAGAACAACAGGAACAACGTGCTAGAGAAGAAAGGGAACGATGTGCTAGAGAACAACAGCAACGTTCTGATACTCCTGAAAGAAACTCTGGATCTACACAACCACCACGAAGAAATAGACGTAATAATAGACGATCGAGAAATAATGACCTTGACTATTTTGTTATTTTCAAAAATTTATTGAAAGAACTTTTGAATGATATCTTCGGTTCGGAAAGACCATATACAAGATCAAGAGCCTACATTTCTCAAATTTTTCAAAATCTTTCTCAAGGCCAAATTGATTATTTAACAGACATAATCGAAAGATTATATAACGCTAAAATATTAGACGAAGTAGTGAGGTTAGTAATTAGAATGTTCTCAGAACATTTTCCTGAAGATATATCATTCGTAAATTTCCTAAGTTTGATGGAATTTGCTGCGGTTTACGTTCAAGAAGAAATAGCGTACCGAACTGAGGTTTACAGATCCGTTGAGATGATATGGAGAGAAAATGATAGGTCTGTTGTAAAGATGGCTGCCAAGGACCTCAAAGAAACAATTGTTTCAACTATCATGAACTTGGCAGATATTGTCAAAATGATAGTCGATATATTTGAAAATCTGAAATCGGGCATCGAGTCTGAACTGGCGGCTAATAATTTGTACCCGAACTTTCGAGACATCTTCTCGGCAGTTTATCATTACTTTAAGCACCGAAGCGTTCCTGGTGATGGAGTTCTGACGATTGGAGAGTACTACGAATGGATAAGAAGAATTCTGGAACAACTTGGAGGTCAACAGCGATACAGAAATTTGGTGGAAGCGCAGACCACTGGAGATGTGAGAGCTAATATTAAGTTTGAGGTGTACGTTGTTGCATTTGGCAGACGAATCAGGATTGTTGTTAAATTCGAGGGTGATACAATTATATTAGCTTCTTGTTTTGTTCGCGATGCCACTTTTGATACTGATGAAGAAGGAATGGTATGGATAGTCATTCGTCGTTTTTGAAAAATCCAGTTGGAAATATTTGTAGAAATTTATGAAGTAATTTGTAATCAATAAAAACTCCTCATACACGATTTTATACACTAAGGTTCCAAAATATTTAATTAAAAAAATTTGTACCTTTTGTTTAAATAAACCTTACTTACCTAATCGGTTTAAAAAAAGGCTTAAATACATTTCTTGAGAGTTTTAAAGCCTAACATCACCTGATGACATTAAAGTTAGCTGTCACTTGACAATTTAAAAATTTTTTTAACAAATAAATTTGCTGCAAAAAATTATTTTTAAAAAATTGCATTTGTAGTTTTTTAAAATTTCTAAATGTCAATTTTTTTATAACACTGAAGTTAACAGATACTAAAAATTTTTTAAGAATTTTGTAGCAATTAAATTATTTAAAAAAAAATTAATTAAAAAGTTTCACATGCGAAAATTAATAAAAATTACAAGTGAAAATTTTTAGAATTAATTTGTTAAAAAAATTTTTAAATTGACAGCTGACCGCTAGCTTCAGGATTATATTTTTTTTGCCATAATTTATTTGTTGTAACTTTGAAATTATTTAATTTTTTAGACAATAATAAACTTATCATCTATTTTATGACTAATAAATATTTCAGTATGTGTGTCAGTATGAAAATGAAGTTAGCCGACATTTCAAAATTTTTTATTCAAAAAATTTCAATTAAACATTAAAAAAAAAATTTCACACGTTAAAAACTTGAAAAACTATAAGTGCAATTTTTTAGAAATATCTTTTTAGTTTTAATTTAATTAATAAAAAAAATCAAAAATTTTTAGACGTCTGCTAACTTCAGTGTCATGAGTCAGCTTATAAATGTGTGTATTTGTCAAGTGACATCAGGTGGCGCTGCAGGAGAATTTAAAATTTTTAATAATTCTGAACTAATTTCACTGCTGTTTTTCTGTCTTTCAATTATTTTATTAAAAATTAATTCAAAAATCAATTTTTTTATTTTTTTATATTCTTGATAAAGTTTTGAAGGATATAAAAATTATTAAATGTGTGATGTGGTATATGTAGGTGGCCAGCAAGATTGTAAACAAAATACATAACCTCTAAAATACTCCAAAATTATTTAACTTGTGAATGCACCACGTTGGTTTATTTAGCCAGTTTTTATTTGATTAATTATTATTTTTTATTAATAATTAAATTGGAATTTAAATGATGCAGATTGTTTGAAATAAATAAAAAAAAATGAGTGATTTTGCTAAATCGCAGCTTGAGAAATTTGGTTGGGTCGCAGGTAATTATTTTATTTATTAAACTTATTAAAACATATTTTAAGGTTAGTTTATTTAAAAAGTAAGATAAAATTTTTTAAAAAATAATTTATTAATTTAATAAAATGAGTGAATTAAAAAAAAAAATATTTTTTAGTTCTAATTTAATTATTAAAAAAAATAAAAAAATTAAAAACGTCGGCTAATTTTATATAAATAAATTTCAGTGTATTTTATTTTATTAAAAATAAATAATAAATATTTTGTTTACCAGGTAAAGGCTTAGGAAAAAATGAAGATGGAATGACAGAAGCTCTGCGACCAAAATTAAAATTTGATACCTCTGGAATAGGCCATAGAGACACGTCTGGGAACCAATGGTGGAATACAGTTTACAACCAAGCATTGAGTAACATCAACGTTGACAGCTCATCGGAAAATAAGCCAGTGATTAAGGTTAATGAGAGCAACGCGGTTGAAATAGCTGCTGCGATGCTCAATATAAATATAGGAGACTCCAAGAAATCAAAGGACGGCTTAGTGTACGGCAATTTTGTAAAAACTTCCACGCTAGAAGGCTCCCAAGAAGTCCAGAGTGCTGCGCAAAAAAAGCTGAGTGAGAAAAAAGATGACTCGGTGATGTTCAAGGACTTTATTGTCGACGATGACAAGCTGTTCAAGGCATGTGGCGGCAGGACTGCGCACAAGGGTGCTCGGCATGGTCTCAAGCTCAGCGGAAAGTTGGCCAGGATTCAGCAGCAGGAGCTGTATTTTGCCAATCTCGTGAAAATTGACAGGAGCAAGAGGAGAGTACACATCGGCTGTACTGCTGATGGTCTTGTTGTTGAAGAATTAGCTGCAAAAAAATCTTTAAAGCTTGTTAATAATCCAGTAGACAATAAATTGAACGATGATGATGATGAGTACAAATCTGTGTCAAAGAAAAGTAGCAGAAAATTAAAGCGTAAGCTGGAAGACTTGAGTCATAAATTATCCAGCTCACTTTGTCTTGACGAAAAAAATGATGATTGTAAAAAAAATATAAGTAAAATAAATGTGGAGCCTCAATGTGCTGAGGATGATGTTGATTCGGGTTTTAAAAGGAAAAAGAAGAAGAAGAAAGAGAAAAAAGTAATTATTGATTCTGAATTTTTGAATAATAAAATTGAAAAGAAAAAAAAGAAGAAACATAAGAAAAAAAAAGAGAAAGCTAAATTAGAAATGGTTTCTAAAAATATAACAAGCTTTGAAGACATTCTTAATAATATTTCTAAGAGTTTCGTTGATGTTAAAATTCATAAAAAGAAATCTGAAAAATAGTTATTATTCTTGTACTGGTAATTTATTTTATAGAAAAATTTTGTAATAAATTTTCAGGATTTTTTAAATATAAATAAAGAATATTTATTTATCAACATATATTGTGTTTGATATTTTATTATTATTTTAATTTAGTCTAATTATAATGCTGAAATTAAATATTTTAATGATTTTATTAAATTATTACTTCTTTAAATTAATCCTTAATCTGAATTTTTTTTCTTGAAATTTATTGACATTATTTTAAGTTAGATAAAGAATGCTAATTAATTTTTTTAATTATGTATCTAGATATGGAGCATTTTTTAATGCAGTCTAAATTCTTATTATTAATTTAGTTATTTTAAATAAAAAAAAATTTTCAGGATTTTTTCATTATAAATAAAGCATATTTATTTACCAACAAATATTTTACAAGAATTTAAAAATATTTATAATGTTTTTAAATTGGTAATTAATAATTAAAAAAATGAAATATAAATAGCAATGGATGGAAGCGTAATTAACTATCAATTTAAAAATGACTTACTTCTAATTTTTCAAACACTCTATTGTTTATTGAAATTATAATTATAATTATTTATATTATTTATACTGAGTCCACAAAAATAGTTTGATACTATAATTTAATTTAAATGTTTTTTTTGTTCTTATTGGCACGCTAAAATTCAAATAATTTGATAAGTATTTGTACCGAGTTTAATAGTTGCCGGGTTTAAAATTATTTACAGTAAAAAATAATAAATTTGGTTTTTCAGCTGCACCGATTGTTGACGCGTTTCTTCGTAAAGTAATAATTGACATGCCTGCCATGCCTATTTAATAAAGCTACACTCTTAGAAGTATTATCACTGTTAGCTGCATTAGAGCAGGATACATTTGTGTTCTGTAATTTGTTCCAAATTTCGTACATATTGGAAGAATCAACTTTGTGCGCGGTAATTGCACTTTTAAGTATGCAATAATCTAACTTACGCGGGATGTAACTAAAACCTGGGTGATTTACTGGACGAAGTTTTGCTTTCTTAGCGCATAAACCTGTTAAATAAACGTCCTCTAAATGTAACAAAGGCGTCTTCAACGCCGCTTCGTATAATTTTAACGCTACGTCTAAGCTCATCACGTAACCAGTACCTGATAAATAATTTGGATATGTTTTCTCTGAGTACATGTACTTGGGAGTGTACCTGAAAATTTTTAATATTTATTTATTATTCAATTATTTTATTTATACTATTTAGAATTTTAGATAAAAATTCATTTATTTAAGGCCAGAAAAATTTCTTTCAACTCTGGCTTAAATATGAAATACAGAAAAATTTATAAGGACCTTTTTTATAAAAAATAAAATTTCCTAAAATAATAACCTTATACAATTTTTTTATACCTTTAATATTTAGCTCAGAATTTTAATTTTAAAATTTAATAAAATAAATTTTTTAATTTTAACTTAATTAAAAATTTTTTCAAATTTTGGCTAAAATATAAAAGATATATAAGAAGGACCTTTTTTATAGAAAATAAAAATTTCTTATTATTCTTTTATATCTCCAATATTTAGCCCAAAATTTTGATATCAAAATTTAATAAAATAAATTAAAAAATGTATTAAATTAAAATTAAAAATAATAAAATTGAAAATTTTCAATAATAAACCTACCACTTATTTTTTGGATCAGATATTGGACGGGCATTGCAAATAAGTGACCCCATAAGTGTCCCGGCGCTATTTGGCCTCGATCT
The DNA here is from genome assembly GCA_000956155.1 of Cotesia vestalis. Lineage (NCBI taxonomy): Eukaryota > Metazoa > Arthropoda > Insecta > Hymenoptera > Braconidae > Cotesia > Cotesia vestalis. Next base: position 5,285 of record JZSA01004517.1, on the reverse strand, counting down.
AATGACTTTAACCAGCGCAGGAACATTGACATACATGTCATCGTCTGTCTTCATGAGAAAAGTCGCTTGCGGACACATAGTAGTGACCAATTTCAGCATCATTACAGACTTAACAGTCAAATTATTGTAAGTATCAATAAACTTTTCCTGAATAATATCTCCGTATTCATAATTTTCATCCAGGATGGCGGCATTGAGCGTGTCATTGGTGCTTTCTCCCAGCAGAAAGACAATTTTGACCGTAGTATTGACTGTCGAAGAGGTCCCCAGGTAATATAAATTTTGCTCGCTGCCCCAGGTGTTTCTAATCGCGACTCTCGCCTTCTGATTGCCCACCGCCGAGCAAACGATTATCAAAAGATAAGGCGGCGAGGTCGCACACGATAACTCGGGGCTGGTTATCGTTGTATTGTTCTTGGGATTTATATACAAATTAACGTTCCTAGAGGTATTAAACGTCCAGCCGGATATTTGAGCTGAAATATTCTGCCCAGGATGTACGAAACAGTTCATACAGATCATGAAAGTATGCTTTGAGGAGAGTATCTTTGTTTGTGTCAGTTGGATGTGAATTTACTCCGTTCTATAGATAATAAAAATGTTTAGAAATTAATATTGGATAGATTACACTTAAATCATTATCTATATTATTAAAAGGATAAGAAAAATTTTGTCACCAGGATAGTTATATGATATAATCGGTTTTTTTAGCAAAACTTGTGCAGTAAAAAATTTTGTGTTAAATATTTAACACTTTTATGTGTAAATTTAAAATTCATTGTGTTAAATTAACACAAAAAAAAAGTTAAATATTCAACATAAAAATTTTTAACACAAAATTTTTTTGACGCATTGACGCAAAATTTTTTACTGTGTAGTGTCATTGCAAAGGTCTTGATTTAAATTTGGGCCTTTTCACATAGTGACTGCAAGGTTGCTAGTTTATTCTAATTATAATACTGAAATTAAAAATTTTAATAATTTTATTAAATAATTAATTAATTAAAAAATTGAAAAATAATTTTTTTACTTGCAAAAATTTAAATAAAATTTTATAGGTATAAATTAAAATTATTTAATAATTATTTTATATCAATAAAGTAATTATTTCTTTCAATTAATCATTTATTTGCATTTTTTCCTCTTGAAATTTATCGACATAACTTCAGTAAGATAAAGAGAATTAATTACGTTTGAAACTATTGCAAAATTATTACATTGCTGTTATCAACAATGATTGATAAATAAACACATTAATTTTTCTATAGCAATAAACCTAATTAATTACTCACTGTAATTTATTTCACTAAAAAAAAAAAAAGAAAATCACACTTAAATTTAAATTATTAAATTTAAGGTCCTATTGTTACATATCATTTATTTATTAAATGTCAAATACCTTTCCAAGGTTGTCTCAGCTCCGATAGTGACCCCCATTTACTTGCTGTTGTCAAATATCAACACCACTGTAATAATAAACTCATTGAAAATTTTTTTAGAATTTTATAAAAATGCAATCATTAAAAAAAAAATTAATTAAAAAGTTTCACATGTAAAAATTAATAAAAATTACAAGTGAAAATTTTTTAGAAGCATTTTTTTATTGTAATTGATTTATTAAAAAAATTTTTAAAATTGACAGCTGACCGCTAACTTCAGCATTATAATATTTTAACTTAATAATTAATAATATTTAACCAGAAAAATACTTACTAGTAAACAGCTCGATAATCCATTTATTTGTAAATTTAACCCGCTCCATAAAATGAACAATTGCGATGTATATATGTATATGTATACATGTATATATATATCCACTTAGATTCAGAAATATTTATAGTGATAATAAATTTAAAAATTGACAGCGCCAATTGACAGGAAATTTGTTTAAATATTTATACAACCTAAAATCTTACGAGCTTCTATAGTTACAGATATAAATTCATTTTCTGTAATTGCTTGGATAAAAAATAAATATAAAAATGTATAAAGGAGAGTTTTCAAAATAAAACATTACATTGTTGTTTTTTTTTTGTATTTAACACACTCACATAAATAAACTTGTCAATAATAAAAATTTCTTTAGTATTTTTAAGAAGTTAAAATTTTTCTGACAGAAATCAAGAAGAAAACAATTAAATAATAATAATATTAATTTTATTAAGTCTCACTTTCACCGAACAATGCTCCAATAAAAAATGACGCCATCTTTGTTGTCAAGTACAAGATGTGTTTATGTGTTTGGTATAGTTATGAGTGAATATATTATTATTTATCTGTGGTAAATCCCATTTTTATCATGGGTTTATAATCAGATTATAAATTAATTAGTAAGTATTTATTTATATTTTTTTTTTGCTTGTGTTTATTTAATTTTGTTGTAAATATTTAGTTTTTTTTTTATTGATTTAAAGTTAAAATAAAATTTAACCTGTCACAATTTTATAATGTAATTAATTATTATTATTACAGGTTTATTATTATTTAATCCAGTTTAGGGAAGAAAAATGATTAAAGCTATTTTGGTATTTAACAACCATGGAAAACCAAGATTGTCTAAATTTTATCATTATTTTGTAAGTTTTATATTTATTATTATTATTTTTTAAATTTAATTGTTGGTTTTTTTGACAGTTTTCGAGTCAATTGACATTTAAAAAATTTCTTTTAATTTTTAAATTAATAAATTACAAAGAAAAGAATTCTTAGCAAAAGTTTTTGTATTTTAATAATTTATTTTTTAAATTAAAACTAAGAAATTTTTAGACATCAGCTGATTTGAGTTTTGTAAAATTAAACGATATTAAAGTTAATAAACAGCTGTTAATTTTTTTTTATTTTCATAATTAATCAATTACAATCAAAAAGAAGTGTTTAAAAAATTTCTACTAATAATTAAAAAAAATTTTTTTTTTAATTACAATTTTATTGATTTTTTTATTTTGGTTAATTTATAAAATTATAAATAAAAAAATATTTTTAAAAAATTGCACTTGTAGTTTTTCAAGTTCTTAACAAATGAAAAAAATTTTTTGTAATAGTTCTTTAATAAAAAAAAATCATAAAAATTTTTAAATGTCGGCTAAATTTATTTTCATTAATTTTCAAATTTTTTTAATGTCAGTGTCTTTAAAATAAACTAATAAAAAATATACTAAATAAAATAAAAATAATTTTTTGACAGAATGAAGATATGCAGCAGCAAATAATAAAAGAAACATTTCAATTAGTATCAAAAAGAGACGACAACGTATGTAATTTTTTAGAAGGAGGAAGTTTAATCGGTGGATCGGATTACAAATTAATTTACAGGCATTATGCAACGCTCTACTTTGTGTTCTGCGTCGACAGCTCGGAGTCTGAGCTAGGGATACTTGACCTAATTCAGGTGTTTGTCGAAACACTGGACAAGTGCTTTGAAAATGTCTGCGAGCTGGACTTGATATTCCACGTAGATAAAGTTCACTATATCCTCAACGAGCTGGTGATGGGAGGGATGGTCCTGGAGACTAATATGACGGAGATTCTCACGCGGATAGAGGACCAGAATAAATTGGAAAAGCAAGAGGTAATTTAATTAATTATCTTCAATATAAATATCACTTAATATTTTTCTAATAAAATTATTTTACAGGCGGGAATAACTGCAGCTCCAGCGCGGGCAGTCTCAGCGGTTAAAAATATGAACATCCCCCAGCAAATAAAAGATATGAAGCTTCCGGATTTACCACAAGCTATTAAAGACCTTAAATTCTGACAGATTCTGGTAAAAATATAAATATTGTATGCATTTATTTTTAGATAAATAAAAATTCTAAGAATGTTTTATAATCCTGGTATAAATCTATAATACAATCCTGTATTATTAAAATAAGTTATTTATTAGATTTTATAAATATGTATTTACACAAATAATATCTATTACTTTTTGTAAAAAGTTGTAGCTTCATTTCCGAGAGACGTCCATATGTACCCTCCCGTAGCGCTTTCTGTTAAAGCTGGAGGGTATGGAGTATTTTTTAGCTTGTAGTAATCAGATGGTGCGTGCATTATGAACTCCATACACTCTAGTTTTCGGGGTAAGTCTTCTTCAGGACCCATTATGTAGGTTTCTGGGCTGAATCCTTCCTCCGGTGGCGGGCTAAAAAATATTTCACATTATAAAATAATTATTTATTGTTTTTTCAATAATTATAAATTGATTTTATTTTTAGTAATTATATTGACAATTGTAATCATTGTAAAAATAATTTTATTGAAAATTTCACTTTTAGACATTTAAAAAAATTATTTATGAAGTTTTTAGATATTTTTTTTTAAAGCCAAAAAATTTAATTATTTAAATTTCCTACTTTTTTTTTTTTTTTAATAAAAAATAAATCTAAAATTCTGATAAAATTCAATGACTTTAAATAAAAAATAATAATTGATGAAAATCTAAATTATATTAAATAAAAAATTAATACCTAGTGGCTGTAGGAAGAAGCCAAGTTATAGCAGCACTCTTTTCGCAATACTGATCAGTAAGGAATCCTCTTATCTGAGCATAGTAAATTCCATTGTCATCAATATCCTGGACTGAGACAACATCACCTACTTGAAAATAAGATCCTTTGTAAAATACAAAATTACTTGTGACTGGTGTGGCCACTGAAGACGGTGCTTTTGTTGGCTAAAAAACAAATTTTTTTTAATTTTAATTATTAAAAAAAAAATCACTGATAATTAATTAAATAATTAAAATTACTTACTGTTTTTTTAAAAATATGTCTACGACCTTTGCCTTTAGGAACAGTCTTGATAGTTGGAGGCAGTGAAGATTCATTTTTCTTCTCAGGCTTGCACCACCTGGTGATCCTGGTGCTTTTGCGAGAGGGCTTGGACCCCGAATCCTCCTCGTCATTTTTCCCAGAGTTAGAAGCATTTCTCTCGTCCTCCAGACATTTGTTGCAAAGACTGCCTAGCTCTGTCGAGTGCCAAAGCGGAGATTCCTGGCCCCCGCACTTTATACACACCGGCTTGGCAACTCCTAGAGGCATTTTTCTGCCTAAAATCTACATAAATTTTATATATTTTTCTTGTGTTTACATTGAATATAACCTCAAATTTTTTGAATTGATTTTTTTAGTTAAAAATAGTTTAAAATTTATTTAATAAATTAAAAAAGAATACTCACAAAGGAATGTTGTTTTTTTTTTATTTATATTTAGTAATAGTTACTAAATATTTATTTGGTAAGAATTTTCGGTAGATGGCTATGCTGAAAATTCTTACCAAATAAATAT
>JZSA01004516.1:0-18945 GCA_000956155.1 Cotesia vestalis | reverse complement strand
AAAAAAAATATGAATATTGACAAACTCGATTGAAGAGGTTACGACTTTTTGGATAATTCAGAAGAATTTTCAACGGCCACTGAAGACATACCAGGTAAATAGAATTAAAATTTCAAATTGATGATCAGACACACGACATTAATAATAAATATTATTTTTTTTTTAGAAAACAAACCGGGCCATGGTCGAAATTTCTGAATGTAATTTGCTAATGAGCAAAATAATAATATATTAAGAAGAAGATTTTGGCTTAGTATGCTTTTATCACTAAAAATAATTCATAACAAGAGCCACTCGGCTGGAGTATGACTATCGATCGAATTGTATAAAAACAGGAATATATGTTTAACTAGACACGCGCTTCTTCATCATTATTTATGAACAGGACTCTAACTCTAGTTTAAGTTCATAGTCAGTAGTTAAGTTTTGCAAGCGTTTACAGCAGGTTACAATTTGTTAATTCACATTTTTTATAAATTCACATTTATTTTTCTACATAGTAAGGTAAATTTATTTTATTTAATTAATTTTTTTTAAATTATTATTAATATTATTATTATTATTAAAACTTTACCCACTTTAATTAACATTTCTTCTGTGATCACAAAATTTGCTATGTTATTAATTGTTTATTTTATTTTATTAGTTGCCGCGTTTAAAAGAATAAATGTAAAAAATAATGCTTGATAAAATTAATAAATATATGAATTATAAAAATATGACAGGTATTTAATAAAGGTTGAGAAATAATTCATTTGCGATTACAATGAAAGATGATCGATATTTCCGCGTGGTAGTCGTCACATAACACGTCAGTTTTAAGTTTATAACCATTGTATATTTTATTAATTTGTGGCCTTTGCGCAGCATTGGCCTACACAATAGAAATAGAATAATAATAGATGCAATAATGCATGCTCATACCCTAGTGCATTATTACTTTTATTTACGTATTTAAGTTTTATCATCTCGCGCTAACTGCTACTGGGAGCGTTAATAATTCAAAGATGATATAATATTTTACAGAGAAGAAATCAGTATTAGAAATGGAGTCGTCTATCGAGGATGCTCATATTTTACAAACTTTATCCGTCCATAGGAATGATGTAAATAGTGTTGATTTTGCTGCTGATTGCACTTTGGTCACCGGTTCTGGGTAAGTAAATTTTTTTTTATAAAGAAGAATATTTTTTTTTTAATAAACTAGGTCTGGAAAATTATTTTTAAAAAATTGCATTTATAATTTTTTAAAATCAAATTTTTAAATAAATTTTTAAAATAGAATTTTTAAATAAATTTTTTAAAATGGAATTTAAAATAATTTTTCAGAGACAAAAGTGTCAGAGTATGGAAATGGCACCAAGGAACTGGATATGAACAAGTATCATGGTCTCCGTTAATGGGTCACAAATACGGGGTGACATGTGTGAAAATTAGCCCTCAGTCAACGATGCTGGCCAGCGCGAGTATCGACGGGACAACGCAGCTCTGGAATTTAAGAGTAGATTATTTTAATTATTAAAAAAAAAAAAATATTATTAAATTTACTTACAATGATAATAATAATAATATTAAATAGACTGGATCAAAAATTCACACGCTGGTGCAAACTGGCGGTGAAGCTGTCAGAGTTTGTCGATTTGCTCCAGACTCGACTTTGCTGGTGACTGCGGGGGATAATGGACAAATTTGTCTCTGGGATCTTATCCGCAGAAATTTGATAAGGTGAATTTAAACATAATTAGAAATATATTAATAATTATAAAATAATTAATTGACAGGTCTCTGCAGGCGCACGAAGGATCTGTCCAGAGCGTTACCTTCTCTCCAGACTCAAACTGGCTCCTAACATCTTGCACTTTAGGAGTTTTGAAACTCTTTTCGTCATTTGAAATGGTGGATACCAGTGGGAGCCAGAGCTTGGACCAGTCGGTAAATATCTTCGCAACAGTCGACGACGCTCATGATCTTGGGGTTGTTTGTTGTGACTTTTCTTCTTACCAAGTTATAACGAGTAAGTTTTTTCGTTAAAACTACAAAGGCGATTAATAAAATGGTTTTTTTTTTATCCTCAGATCAGGGAGCCATTGAAAAGTCATATCAACTGGTGACTTGTGGAAATGATCACGATGTTAAATTATGGGATGTTAAAGTTGTGGAAGGAAAAACTCAAATTCAGCCAATTACTGCATCGATAACGCTTTCAAAAATATTTCAAAGGCATAGCAGTGCATTGACTTGTGTTAAATTTAGTTCTAATGGGGCTTATATTGTTAGTAGTGGCCTTGATAAAATTGCTGTGATATGGGATACAGTAAGTTGTTTATTTTTATTATTATTATTATTAAAGAAGAAATTATGAATATTAATAATATTTACAGAATACAGGAAAAATAGTATCAGTTTTAAGAGATCACAAACGTTACGTAGCATGCTGTGCCTTTTCAAGAGACGGCAATCTTCTAGCAACAGGTTCAAACGACCGCAGCGTAATAGTCTGGGATCTCACTGGCAACAACTTGACCCTTGACTCAAAGCTTTTGCGTCGAACTGCCGCTCTGATTCATCAGTCAAGCGAAGAAAATCAGGACGCGGTTCAGGAGCAAAAAGTTGTGCATTTTGCCGAAAATTCTGGCAATGATGTTACCCTTGTTTCAACCTTGGACGACCACGGCGGTGCGGTCAATGGAGTTGCTTTCTACGGTAATAATTTATTAGCGTCTGGTTCTGGGTGAGTAATTTTATAAATTAAAATTTACACAAATACTTAAAAATAATTAATTATTATTTTATAGGGACAATCTTGTAAGACTCTGGACTGCAGAAAGAGAAGAAGAAATAGTAGACACAGAAGATGGAGAACAGATAGCACACGTGGAGCTAAAATTCGTCGAAAAGCCTTTTAGTCCTATTGACGGTCACAAGTACAGTGTAAATTACATCGAGTTCAGTCCTTGCGGGACAATGCTAGCTTCTTGCTCTTTAGACGGGACCACTATGCTCTGGTGTACTGAAGTAATCATCATTATATTAATTTTAATTGTCAATAATTTTATTCTAATAATTTTTTTTTTTTTTTTTTTTTTTTTTTTTATTTATTATTCAAAGGTTCAAGACATTCACCCACGGTTCGCGATGACGATAGCAAAAGTTTTACTTTAGCGACCTGCGGAAATGATTCTTATGTAAAATTGTGGCAAATAAAAATTAATCCGAAGAATAAAGAAGATTCTAATTTTTGTGAAGATGCTGAGGAGGGTTCTTATGCGAGTTTAGTGTCTTATAGAGAAAAACGAGTACTTTCTGGTCATGGGGGAAATGTTATGGATGTTAAATTCGCTCCTTTTCATGGTGAAATTATTGGTAGTGTTGCTACTGATCGAACTGCTAGAATATGGAGTGTGGTAATTTATCATTTATTTTATTTATTATTAATATTATTATTTAAAAACTAGCTCAAAAAATAATAATAAATTTTTTAATTAAAAATTAAAATAATAATTTCTTATTCAAAAATAATAATAATAATCATTTCAAAAATTCATTTATTATTATTATTGTTTAAAAAATAATAACAATAAATTTTTTTAATTCTTTTTAAATTAAAAATTAAAAATTTAATTTTTTTATTCAAGTGTTGGGATAAAAAAATAAAATAATAATTTTTTATTAAATTTTTCCAAATAATAAATTAAAAATAAATTTATTAATTTTTATTTCAGAATTCTGGTTTGTGTCTCTTTGTACTAGAATATCATGAAAGTTTAGTGACATGTTGTGCCTTTTCCGGTGATACTGCGTTATTTGCTACAGGTAAATATAATCAATTACCAGTCATTGTCATATTAGTAACTAAAATTTAATTTTATTAAATAATTAATTGATATCTAGGGGCTTTGGATAAAACAGTAGCACTATGGCGGCTTCCACAGCAACTTATATCCCAAAGTATTTTAATAGACCAATTACGGAACAACAGAAAAAATATAATCGATTGGAAAACCGAGGATATTGTTAAATGGCTAATTGAAGTTGATTTAGGAATTTTAGAAGGTCGCGTTGCGGCTTCTAGGCTCAATGGAAGACTTTTACTTACTTTGCCGGAAGAAGTTCTTATTGCAAGGCTTGGAGTCTTTGATTATCCTGATGTAATTATTTTACTTATTTAAAAAAAAATTAATTTAAAAATTTAAAATATTTATTATAATTTTTTTCCAGCTGATGAAGATATTTAAAAATCAGCTGTACTGGTTAAAACAGCAAGACATAAATACCTTCAATAATTTCGAAGACACAGAAGTTCCAGATGAATATGTTTGTCCAATAACTCACGAAATAATGCGCGAACCAGTGAAATGCTCCGATGGATTCATTTATGAGAAAGCCGCTATCAATGAGTGGTTCCTTTGCGGGAAGTATACCAGTCCTATGACCAACGCGTCGTTGAGTGACACCTCAATTACTCCTGCGATTGCTTTGAGAAACGCCATTTGTACTTTTCTTCACGGTGAACGTTCTGATGATTAATTAATTTATTATTAGCCAATTTTCTAAATCTTTTTTTTTGGCATAAAAAAATTATTTCAATTATTTTATTAAAAAAAAGAAATGAATTTTTTTATTTTTAATTTTTAAATATCTTTTTGTATATTGACTTTTTTCTCTGCATAAGATCTCAATGTTCCAATTTTTTATGACCAAAAATAAAGACACTGAAGTTAGCGGTCAGCTGTTAATTAAAAAAATTTTTTTAACAAGTTAATTACAATAAATAAATGCTTCTAAAAATTTTCACTTGTAATTTTTATTAATTTTCACATGTGAAATTTTTTAATAATTTAATTGCTACAAAATTAAAAAAAAATTTTTTAATGTCTGTCAACTTCAGTGTTACTTGATTTGTTGTAACAATAAAAAAAAAAAAAAATGACAGCTGTCAGCTGACTTCACTATCATAAATAAGTAACTTCATATCTAAACAATGACAAATAATAATTTATTCTTTTTTGTATAATAATAATAATAATAATAATAATAATAATAATAGTTACTTACTTAGTCAAGTCAATCGTAGTCACTTGGTGGCTTGTCATCACCACCTCTTGTAAAAATATTTACACACACGACAACAGTAACTAAAATTGTATTTTAACAAATAAATAATAATAACATTTACTCCAAATTACCCGATACGATTGTAAGATAAAGTTCCGAGCCAAGTGACCGAATTTTGACAGTCACGTATTTTTAATCAATTTTAATATATGATACTGAAGTTGACAGACAATAAAAATGTTTTTATAATTTTATAGTAACTAAATTTATTATGAAAAAAATTCCACATGTGAAAATTAAGAAAAATTATTAGAGCAAAATTTTAAAAGCATTTTTATTACTGTAATTGATTTTTTATAATAAACTAAAAAATTGACAGCTGTCAGCTGACTTCAGTCAAATTTCAATATTGTAAATATCAAGATACACTTATTTATACTTAAAAAATTATGACATTAAATTCAGCTGTCACTTCACAATTGTTTTAATTTTCTTTAACAAATAAATTATAGCAAAAAAAAAATTATTAAAAAAATGGACTTGTAGAAATTTTAATAAATTAAAAAAAATGTTTTTTTGTTTAAGAAAATAAAAAAATTGTCAAGTGACAGCTAACTTTAATGTCATTAAAAAATTATATATACTTTTATTTATAAACCTATATTTGTAGCACTGTGATTTATTTAAATATATACTAACAACAATGCCAGAGGGCGCTAGTTGTACATTCTTTTATTTTTCCCACCGATAAATTGCCGGGAGGTTACGTGTTAATTTTTCCAATACACAATACACAATATATATACATATATACCACGCCCGTAGCATCCGTGTGTGCCATTTGTTGAATTTGTTCTTTTCTTGTATTAAATGTAAGCATTTCCATTAATAAATTGCGTTAGCCTGTGATTCATCAGATTATTCATCTGTAAAGTTTATTTTATTATTTCAAGACTGTTCGCCATGGTAAGTTTTTAAAATTTTTACTTCTACAACAAAAATAATAACAATAATTATCATTGTTATTGTCATTAGAATGTTAAAATAAAGATCAGATAAATAAAACTAAATTTTTTAATGTTTACAGGCATCTTACTCCGAAGACCAACTCGCAGGTAATTTAAAAAAAAAAAAAAAACAATTACAAGTCAGACGTAAGGTGGTTGCTGGCTAATTTATACTTTCATTGGACATTGGAGATCTGTAAATGAGGTCAAGAGTAGAACTTGTGTCTTTTTATAGGTGAAACAGTGAGCAGACATTAACTGACCCCTCTACTGATCCCTTAAATGCATTATTGCGAATAAATAACCTTTTATAGACATTAGGCAGAATTTAGCAGAGTTGATCTGCGCTGGTGGTGGTCATACTGTCTGCTCTGATTTAACCTGACAGTAGAGGGGTTTGCGATTTCATTTGCTGAATTTTTAAAATTGTTAAGTCAGTTTACGTTGACAGTTTTACTTGCTCGCGTTGCAATTTTTTGTTTTAATTATTTTTTTTAAAATGTACGGAGTTAACTACCAAGAACTGACTAACAGGATGCTCTCGTCAATGGATGGTGATTTTAGTGTAGATTTTAGTCTAGGTTAATTAATAGAAAATAGTGAAAATTATTATTTTTTATTTTTTTAGAGTTCCAAGAAGCATTCCAGTTGTTTGACAGCCGTGGAGACGGCAAGATCCACGTGTCTCAAATCGGCGATGCCCTACGTGCTCTAGGGCAAAATCCCACCGAGTCAGACGTCAAAAAATTCACCCACCAGCACAAACCAGATGAGCGCATCAGTTTTGAAGTTTTCTTGCCAATTTATCAGGCTATTAGCAAGTCCCGTACGTCTGACACTGCTGATGATTTCATCGAGGGATTACGTCACTTTGATAAAGATGGAAATGGTATCATTTCCTCCGCTGAGTTGAGACACCTGCTGACTACGCTTGGTAAATATTATTTATTCATTTTAAAGAAACTTGGCTTTATTTTTTTATAATATTTAAGTTATCAGTTATTTAATTATTTTTTTTTTAATTTCTAAATATCAATTTTTTTTATTAAAAAAATTATTAAATAATTGCTTAATTAATTTTTTAAGATAAAAATTAAATTAAAAATTTATTTTTTTTGACCAATATTTAAATATATAATTTTATTTACAGGTGAGAAACTGAGCGATGAAGAAGTTGAAACTCTCTTGGCTGGGCATGAAGATTCTCAGGGAAATATTAATTACGAAGAATTTGTCCGTCATGTTATGTGCGGTTAAATTCATAATAATCATGAAAAACTAATATTCCTAATGCATTTAATTAAATTTCTTTGAATTTTCCATTTATTTTACTATGTATTATTAATTTTATAAATAATTTACATTTTTAAAATATAATATTTCATTTGCTAATTGCAATTATTAATTTTGTAATTTCTGATTTTCAGACGTTAAGATAAATTTAAATTAAATGCAAAATAAAAATAGTTACATAGAATTAAAGTTTTTATAATTGTATCTGTTGAGTAAAAAACAGACGTAGGATAATCTAAAAATTTTTATTTATATTTATAAAATAAAAACAACTATCGACTGTACGGATATTTATTTTATTTTATAATATTACATTATAATTAGTAATGATTACTTAATAATAATAATGATACTAAAGTTCGCAGTCTGGGCCATTTTTTAATTTTTTTAACGCTTGCTCCTCTTAATTAGAAATTTGAATAATGCGCTGCGCGCGCGCCAAAATTTTAACCAATAATAAATCAAGTTTGGACCAATGACTAACTTCAAGACTATAATGTATTTTTGATATAGAGTATATTGAAGTTAGCTGTCAGCTGTCAATTAAAAAAATTTTTAACTTTTAATTTTTATTAATTTTTTAATTACATTTTTTTTTTTTCAAAAATTTAATTGCTAAAAAATTCTAAAAAAATTTTTAATGTCTGTCAACTTCAGTGTTATTTTATTAACAGCAGATAATGTGAAAAATAAGTTTTTTCATGAATTGTTACCATGACATGCGAAAAAAAAATTTGTTCAAGCATTTTGCATCTATTTAGTGTAAAAAAAAAATGTCCTCCCTCCACTTTCAAGTTTGAGGTCATCAAGAACTGCAATACAGGTTTTTTCAAGTTCAACAAACTGCACTGCAATTTAATTCGGTGGGCTAGGTTGCGGATCAGGTCAGAGTTTTTCTAGTCTCAGTCACTCGAGCGCCCTCGTCGATAGACGTTCAACCCTCAGCTCAATAAATTACACTTGCAAAAAGTTCAAACCAACACGTGGTGGACATATGTAAATAATAAACTTACCAAGGTGAAAATATTGTGATATGTAGAATATGTTGAGAGCATTCACCGTTCAATTTATCCAACAGCGAGGCTACAGCAAGCCACTGGTGCGTGTCAGGTTCGCTCCAAGTCCTACAGGTAACTAAAATTACTTTTATTATTATGATACTGAAGTTTGCTGACAACTGTCAATTTTTTATAAAAATTAATGTAGCTTATCTTTAATAATTTTTTAAAAAATAAGAAAAAAAAATTGACACCTAAAAAATTAAAAAATGCAATTTTTTTGTTAAATAAAATTAAAAAATTGTCGACAGCTAAAGTGAATGTCATAAATTTTTTTTTAATTTTATAAAAAATTAATTTTAATTAAAAAAATTATTCTAAATTTTTTTTTTTTTCAATTTTCATAAATGAAATTTTTTTTCATAATAATTTTTATAAAATTATTATGAAAAAAATTTATAATGTCTGTTAGCTTCAGTGTCAATAATTATTTTTTAACAATTATTAAAATGACGATGACAAAAAATTTCAGGTGATCTTCACTTGGGTGGTCTAAGAACAGCCTTGTACAATTACTTGTTCTCTCGCCAGCACAATGGACACTTTCTGCTGCGAATCGAGGACACTGACCAGACGAGATTGCAACCTGGAGCAATGGAGAGGCTGCAAAACAACTTGATCTGGGCAGGAATAATCCCGGATGAGGATCCAGTGAGAGGAGGACCAACAGGTCCCTATATCCAGTCAAAGCGGCTGGAAATTTACCAGGAGTACGTGAAAAAATTGATAGAAAATGGCTCAGCGTACCCGTGCTTCTGCACTGAGCACAGGTTGGACCTGCTGAGACGAGAAGCAGTGAAGGCTCGGTTGATTCCCAAGTACGACAACCGCTGTCGTCATCTGGAGAAAGATGTCGTCAAGGAGAAGCTCAGCAAAGGCGTCGAGCACTGTATTAGGTTTAAGTTGAGCCCAGAGCCTCAAGGATTCAAGGATCTTGTTTACGGGGACTTTGAGCCCACCCAGCAGGAAGCGGACTTTGTGATCGTAAAAGCTGACGGGTATCCTACTTACCATTTTGCTAACGTGGTCGATGACCACTTGATGGAGATATCTCATGTCCTCAGAGGGGTCGAGTGGCTAGTGTCGACCCCCAAGCACCTGGAAATCTATCAGGCCTTTGGCTGGACGCCTCCAAACTTTGCTCACCTGCCTCTGATTCTCAATACTGACGGCTCGAAGCTCTCCAAGAGGCAGGGCGACATCAAAGTTGACTTCTACAGGGAACAGGGAATTTTTCCGCTGGCTCTGATTAATTATATCACTCATGCTGGAGGTGGCTTTGATAGAGATTCATCGATTTCTTGTTACAGTTATGAGCAGTTAATCAAACAGGTAGATTTTTTTTTTTTTTTTTTTTTTTTTTTTTTTTTTTTTTTTAATAGGAACATTAATTTAATTAATTTTTTTTTTTTTTTAGTTTGACATCAATAAAATCAACACCCATTCGTCCAAACTCAATAGAGATACTTTAATGGAATTGAATAAATTAGAAATAGTTAATTTATTGAGTGATAATAATAATACCAAAATTTTAGTGGAAAAAGTACGAAGATTAGTCCTTGAAACTTTTCCTGACAGGTAATTTTTATTGTTTTTTATTATTTGATTTATTTTTTTTTTTATTAATTATAAATAAATAAAATTTTTAGACAACATGATGGCAGTCTTCAGTTAGATGATGATCACATTGTAACAATATTAAATTGGGCTGTAAATAGAATTCATACTTTAAAAGATTTAGTCAATAAAGAATTTTCATTTTTGTGGGTGATGCCTCAATCACAAGTTACCACTTCAGAAAATTCAGGTAAATTAATTTTTTTATTTTTATGTAATTATTTATAATGTAATAATTATTTGTTAATTTTTTCAGAGTTAATAAAAGTACTGAGTACAGAATTAACGCAAGTAGACAATAATGATTTTCATAGGAATAATTTAAAGACTTGTTTAAAGAAATTTTCCACTACTAATCATCTAGAGTTCCCAAAGCTGATGAAATTGCTTAGAGGTCATCTCAGCGGACTTGAGGTAATTTTAAAAATTTTTTTATTTTATTTAAATACTTGTAAAATTTTATTTAAATTTATTTAATTACAGCAAGGGCCAAGTGTAGTTGAAATGATGGAAATTCTAGGAAAAGACAAGACACTTAATCGATTAAACAAGCACTGTGGGTGATATAAATAAAAAAAAAGTCTTTTTTAATAATAATAATGGTAATTATTGAAATAAATATACGTATACACAGTTGAAAGTTGGAAGAATTTCGTTAAAACCTTTTGAGTAAAACAAACGAGAGGTAACTTATTATTATTATTACATAATTAACAATACTTAGACAAAAAGTTATTAATGTGCATGTATGACAATAAACATTACACAGATGTTTTTACATTAGATTAATTATCACAGAATTTAAAAAGTTGACTAATTGTATTGATAAGTTCATCAGTCTAGTGTATAGAATCAGAGGCTAGAGTTCTAAAAATATTTTAGATTTATATTGTATGATAAATCTATCTAATCAAATTTTATTTTTTTTTTTTTTATTTGTGACCAGACGTTTTATCTATTACTTTTTAGTTTTTCAACTTGTTCTTACAATTAAAACTAAATAATTCTTAGACTAACTTTAAATATTACAATATTGCATTTATCTTCATACTTTTATTAAATATATCTTGAAGTTCTTCGATGGAGATTTAAAAACTAAGTTACATAACAATTTTCAGTGCAATAAATATTTAATTACTAAATTTTAAGGAGATCCAAGTACCCTTCTAGTGTAAAGAATGTCTAAAAAAAAAATTATACGTAGAAATACTTTTGTTATGCATCTTAAAATTAATTAATAACATTTTCAAAAAATTTACTCATTAAATATTTAACACAAAAATTTTTTGATGCAATGACGAAAAATTTTTTTATTAATTATTAATTTGAATTTACAAATTTTAAGAAAGCTTTAAAAATTTAACTACTTCGCGTGGATCTCCTTAAGTCTACGTGATAATAATTGTGATTAAAAATTCAAGTGTAATGTTAATTTTAATTTTAATTAGCTAATATTTACATCAACAAAAAAATTATTAATTAATTAATAATTGAGAGACTCAAAAGATTGCTTGTTTGATTTTCATTCATAAAGATTTAATTTCACACTGTTTTTAATAATTAGAGTAATACACTCAGTCTGAAAAAATTTTTTTTTGTTATTTTAAATCTTATTAGAAAAACATAACACTTAGAAAAATCAACAATCGTCGTAGTTAATAGTATAATAGTAGTAATAATGATCATTTTTTATGAGTGATACAAAAGGCGAGAGTTATAGATGTTAAGGCTTGTAAAGACCTTACAAAATTTTATTTTGTAGGCGAAAAATTGTTGGTCGTATTTTAATTTTTTTTTTTTTTTTTTTTTTTTTTTTTTTTTTTTTTTTTTTTTAATAAATAATACGGGACAAATTTGCCCATTAGTTATAAATTATTACTTTCTATGGTAGTTATTTATAATTGTAGTTGGAGGTACGAGGCATAGAGAAGCTTAGAGTACTAGACGCATTTTTTGACTTTTCATCGATTTTACACTGAGAAAAAAATTAGTTAAAAAAAAATATGGGCGATTTTTTGATAATTAATTCATTTTTTTTTTTAATTTAAATTTATAACAATTTTTTTCAGCCATAAATTTAATATAAAAAAAATTTATTGTACTTAAAAAAAATTTTTTTAAATATCAAATTTAAAGTAAAAAAATTTTTTCTTTTGTTAAAATTTTAAATAAATTAATTTATTATTAAAAAATTTATGAAAAATTTTTTTAAGCCACAAATTTAAAGTGAAAAAATTTTTTATTTCTTTTTTAAAAATTTTAAACAAATTAATTAATTATTAAAAAATTTTTTTCTCAGTGTACTGATAATATATATATATATATAACTAGAATGAATTATTGATTTATAATTACTCGTTCAAGTATAATTAATAAAACAACGGTAACAATTTAATAAAAAGTAATAAATTTGCTGGTGTGCTTCCTCGGCTTTATTATTTCGTCTATAACGAAAATAAGGACACTTGAAAATACTAAAGTATATATATTTAACTATTTATTTATTTTTTTTTTTTTTTTTAAGAACAAGTTGTTTTATTTTATTTGTTTATTTAATATTAAGTGTGCAAGTTTAAGGATTTTATTTAAACAAAACCTCCATTCGTTGTTTTTTATTATCAATTATTTCAAAGCCTATTTATTGAGCTATCCATAAATAATAAAGGATATTTTTATAAGATTTATAATCCGTAAAATGACATTTTAAAAAATACTTTGTTTATTTTCTTGCACTTGTAAAAAATTTAAAAGTGGTCTGAAGATTAAGTACTAGTAATATCAACAATATTTTATTAATATTATTCAAATATACCAGCATATATTGAAGGAGTTAATAAAAGAGGAAGCACCAAATTACTTATTAGAAGACATTAATAACAAATAGATTTAAAAGATATTTATAAAAAATGAGTGAGATCATTAAAAGACATTCAATAAATAATTAAGTTAAATTCATTCATGCGAAAGTAACTCCGTTGATTATTATTATTATTTTTAATAAATAATTAATAATAGTAATACTGTTTGTTTCATACTATAAATTCAGTGGTATTATTTTCAGATAAAATATTTATTTTTATTAAAAATTAGCTATTTTTTAAGAAGAAATTAATTTTATAAATTATAATTTTTATTTAAAAAAAAAAAATATATTAAAAAGATAAAATAAAAATTTTATCCAAAAACGTGAAAGCAAAAATTGTTTCCAACTTTTGAAGTTGATTTTTTAATTAAAATATTAATTTTTTGATAGTTTTGACTTAAATTGTAAATAATAACCAAAAAAATAAATTTTTTCTTAAAAAATAGCTAATTTATTAAAAAATAAATTTTTTCTCTCAACGTATATATAATATATAATTACCAAATTAATTATTAAGATCGTTAATAGCTTGGAGTATACGTTTAACGTGACCAATTTTAACGATCCCGAGTTCCTTCAAGTCACGACGTGCGAGACTCAATAATTCCCGGCCCCTAATATCATGAGAAATAAACTGATCAGTGTACTCGCCGAGTTGAAGGTTCTCCAGCCAGAGACAGACGTCCTGGACCCCCCAGGTGGTAACTTGATCGCGTGCCAAGTGACCGCTGCTGTTGCTGGTTCCCGAGCGCCGGAACTTTAACCAAAACAAACCACGATGACGATTCTTCTTGTCACCCTGGGGGAAAATTAATTTAATTAATTGGCAATCTAATTTAAAAAGACTTTTAAAATTATTATAATTTTTTTTTTTTTTTTTTTTTTTTTTTTTTTTTTTTTTTTTTTAAAGTAATCTCTAACACTGACATGCGGTTTAAATCATTCAAGTACACGTGGATTATCGGAGCATACAATTGCTAGACGGGGAAACAATGAATGTTGGGGTTATTAAATAACAACATCCATGCTTATTATCGTGTAATTACTTAGATTGGGGCTCAGTGTAATTGATAGTATCGATTGGTCAGGTAATAAATAATTGCTGGGAGTTTATCTATTCACTACAACTACGGTATGATTTATATGAGCTTATTATTACCAGTTTAATTGAATCGAGTACTCAGATAATCCAAATCATAGCATAGAATAATTTATTCAATTAATTACATTAATTATTCACTTTGTCCTGCTATATTTTTTATACTCAACTCTTGTGATTGTGAATAAGTGTTGATATATTTTATAAACGATTATTATTTTATTCACTTTTAATTAAAGACTATCAATCAATCATGCTATTGATTTTCTACTAATTTTTTTTTTAATAATAATAATTAAATAATTAAATAAATAAATATATTTCACTAAAAATCTCATCCGGACATAAAAAGTCAAAAAGATTGAATAAATTTATTAAATAAGTAGAGAGAAAAAATAACTTTTACCTGATCTTCTGATACTATATTTTGGAGGTAGACTAAACCTGTGCCTGCTTCGTCAAACACGCATTTTTTTAATTCTTGCTCCATTGCTGCCAGTGATACCGATAGTTTATTTTCTAAATCCGAGCGCAATCGCTAAAAAATTTTAAATATTATTAATTTATTATTAATTTATAAATAAAAAAATATTTACCAAATTTTGTCCACTGTCACGGAGTAACTCGCAAGATTCTTCATAAAGTTGTCTTGCACTGGACACCAGCTCAGTAACTAAAGGTCGTAGACTTGGCTGTTAAATAAAATAAATTCAATAATAATAATAATAAATAAAATAAAGCAAAGATAAAAAGAAATAAAAAATACCCCTTGAATAATTTTTCCATCTGGATGAACTTTCTCCAAATTAACTGCTGTCCGATCGGCAATCTGATAAAGATCAGGCTCGAAACTCGGATGTGATATAGTGAGTAATTTAACCCATTTAACCAGCGTAGTAATAACTTCAATTAAGCCGAGTAGAATATTAAATTCCTCTTCGTAGAGTTGGATTGGTTTGCTATCACCCAGTGTGTATGATCGTGACTGCACCATGTTATTACTCAGCGAAGATGAGGACTGAGATACGTTGGAGGTATTGTTGCGTTGCTTCTCTTCCCATGTCCTCAGCGAAGTTTCCAGCGCCTGCATTAATAATCACCAATAATTACCACTACTACTATTAAAAAAAAAAAAAAAAAAAAAAAAAAAAAAAAAAAAAAATTCCAGGCGGTTGGATCCAAGCTTCTCCATCGACCTGAATAGGAACCCCCTCTTCCCCGAGAATATTAATCTGGATAGTCTGGCACTGAGCAATCCGGTGGTGCTGGAGATTAATTAGCCTCGAAGCGGCCATTTGGACGGATCCAAATACCGCAACAACCTCAAGAATCCGATCATCAAACGAGGGAGCAAGAAACAAGTCGCCTTCCTTAGTACCTCCCCAGAAATTGGTTCCTCCCATGAAGCTCGGAATGTTCAAGACCACAATCCCTTGCAGCGAGGGCAAAGGAATCCTCTGTCCGTCGCACTCCAGCTGAACTCTCTGCTCAAGATTCTTGTAAGTCTTCTGGAGCCACTGCTTGGACCCAAGCACTCCATACCACATATAGTTCTTCGCCCTGGACCTGCACTTCTCCGGGTGCTCCTCGCGCTTGTGGTGAAAGTCCAGGCTGATCTTGGCGTCAATTCCAATGCCAAAATAATTATTCATAACACACCTTTCAAAGTAGCCCTCCATCAGAGTCTCATCCGGGTCCATCAGCGGCGACACGGCAGCACAGAGCGCGTCTGCATTGGCCAGCAAAGCCTGGCTGATGAATCCAGCTCCGCCTCCAATATTCGGCCACATTGGAAGTCTGACCAGGGGATTAATAATCGGGAGTTTTTTGACCTCCTCGGTCCGATCGATCGACTTGGCCCGGTCGTGCCTCAGACTGATGTTAGACCCGCCGTGCTTGGAGGCTGTTGCTGCTAGAGAAACCACCTCGGAAGGCTTTATAAGACTTCCGCAGCTTATCCTTCTGGTCGCTTGTGGCGAGAAGCCTAGCTCTGGTGGCTCAACGCTCAATTTCTCCATGCTGCCCTTGTTGTGTCGGGTTCGTCTGAACCCGAATTTATTGTCCTCGTCAGGACTAGGACTGTCAATTGACATAGACGGACTCGGAGGGTCTACGATCACGTTTATCTCCGGGGGGAAGTTTATTTTTTCAATCGCGTCTGTGGTGACTGTAAAGCAGCAAACTGGACTCAGCAGGTCCGCGGTCTTCAGGTCCATGTTGTCGACTGTTATTGTCGGTAAGGGTGCAGCGCGCTTCGAGACTTCTGGTGAATCGTCTTTCAGGAGAGATGACATGTACCTCGATGGGCGCTTGAAGGATTTTCTTGCTATGTCGCTTCCGTCGACAAACTGGGCGAGACTGCAATATTTTTTCGGTCGGTCAGTTTGATCTGTTTCTACACACTCACGGACTGAGTCATACTTTTCACCGAGCATCGTGCTCATCAAATCCTGACCAAGAGAGCTCAGGTCGTCGATCATGCTCTCGGAGTTCTGAAGGTCCGAATTTTCTGGAGAGTCGATGTGACCTATCTCGGAGTAATTCTCTGACTGCTTTGTTGAATCGAGAATGTCGCTGTCTGCATCACCTGAAAAGTGTTAGATAAATCATCCATGTTTTTGTAATGTTTTATGTTAAATATTTAATTTAAAGATCTTGTGAGTATCAGTCAATACTGGTCTTACCGATTTCACTTTCACTGTGTTTTATTGTGTAACTTTTAGAGTCTAAGGTCTCGGAGACAAGACTGTCGGTGCTTACGATACTGTTTCTGCAGCTACTTCGGGAAACGTGAGTTCTTACGTCGTAGTCTGTTCGGTGGACAAACGCGCTGGATATATTTATATCTGAGTCGGGGGATATTAATGCGTCTTGGATGGTCGTGTCGTCTGACTTTGAGCTGGTGTCCAATGTCGTGCTTGTTACTGTCACCTGGATATCCGTTGGAGTGTCTACTTGGGTTAGTGAGGTCAATTCAGAGCTCTGGAGCTCATTTAATACTGCTGCTGCTTTTTCGAGGGTTGAATCGTCAGCGGGAAAATTTAGAGATCTAAAAAAATTTTATTAACAATAAGTAGCAACTTTATAGTCACATAATAACAATTAAAAAAAAAAAAATTTTTATTACTCTTTGGGAATATTAGAACTATTCCTCCGACTATCAGCAAATCCATCTGGAGCAGGAAGTGTTAGCAACTCATCAACCTGAGAATCTCGTCTTAAATCAGGCATTGGACTGAGAGAAACTAAATTGGGAGTCGGGCTGGGACACGAAGAGACATCAAAGGAACTGGCTGAGGACACAATAATAGATGCATTACTCTCACAAGGCTTGAGAGTATTACTATTGATATTGATCGATTTATCTTGACAAGTATTCCACGAATTGGAAGCTTGATCGTAGTCCTTGGAGTTGATAGCTAAATTTGATAGTTTATTTGTTAGATTTCCAGATGAATTTTTTTGTTTGTCAATAACAAGCTCGGTTTGCTCAACGAGCTGCCTAATAGCTCGCTTCAAGCTATTCGCCCGTGCCATCACCGCATCTCTTTCACCGGGATTTCTATTTTTACGCACTCGTTTCAGATTTGTTATATCTTTTTCTGGCTTTTCTAGGACTCCTTTTTCCAGGTTCGTCGTATTGATAGATAGATTATCACCGGGGATAAACTTTCCGTCGTCCTGGGCCATTTCCACAAAATTATCATCGTAATTAAGTGTCTGGAGCAGAGAATCCAATTTCTCTTCGAGAACCGCGCACTTGTTCTCGAGTATTTCATCCCCAATATGGAAACTCGCTTCCAATATACGCGAGGCAAACTCTTTTATTGTTTCACAAAGCACTCTGAAAAATAAAGTATTGATTTTAAATGAAATTAATTCAACCATCAAAGTTATTATTAAATACTAATAAAATAAAATAAAATAAAATAATAATAAATTTACTTAGCACTCGAAACGATAATTGTGCTCTGATCAGCGTGTAGAATATTGGTAATATGAAATGTCACATTATCCTCGTACTGTTGAACCATCGACAAATTTAAATTCAAATCAGAGCCTTGGCTCGGAGATAATTTTGGACATGACAAAGAGATATTACGTTCAAATGTCATAATACTCCAGCGATCAAGCATTTTAGTTCCTGCTTTCTCATACTTTTCCAATAATTGCGGTAGATGAGTATCGTCGTCACAGGACGCGCCCCATCCAAGCACCCGGGCAAGATCATTTCCGGTTCCCAATGGTAATACTCCAACTTGGCATTGCTTCTAATAAAATAATAAATCAATTATCATTATCACTTTTATTCTTATATTTTTAGTAAATTTATTTTTAAGTAGAAACTTTTAAAAATTAATTCCACGAGCTGAGTTAGAAAATACATATGGTTTCAAAAATTTATATATATAAATTTCTAGAAAAAATAATTATAACTAGCAACCTTGCAGTCACTATCTGCTGTGACTTGTCAACTATAAATAGATTAAATTTTGCTTTATTAAATAATTAATTTTTTTTTAATTTCACTGTACCTTTTTAAATATTGACGCTTTTAAAGATCATCCCGACATTATACTCTTCAAAAGCTTTCATTTGAGTACCCACATGCATTTTTGATATATTTTTCATATATATATAAATATATGAAAAATTAATGTGGGTACTCAAATGAAAGGTCTTGATGAGTGTAACATCGGAATGAGCTTATATCTATAAAAATGTCAATATTTCACAAGATACAAGGTCATTTCTTAATTATGACTATCTTGAAATCAAAATTTTTCTTATTCTCTTAATATTATAGATAATTACACTCAACAAAGTTACTTTTTAATCATTTTTTGTCTAGAAAATAATTTAAAAAAATTATTAGAGACCAAAAATATAAGAATCACACAAATGAGATAAAAATAAATGTGCCATAATAATAATAATAATTATTATTATTAT
>JZSA01004515.1:0-12666 GCA_000956155.1 Cotesia vestalis | reverse complement strand
AAGAAAAAAAAAAAAAAAAAAAAAAAAAAAAGAAGATAAATATATATCAATAAGCTGATTGTTAAAAAGCTCGTAAAAAGCTTACATAATTTAATATCAACGTTTATCGCATTTAAAATATTTAGTTGGCAGTTAAATGTCAGTTTAAAATAGCCGGTTGCGTCACTCGTCAGTTAAAAACGGGCATTAGTGATCATTAAAAACAGAGAAGGTGATGATGATGATAAATAAAAAGAGTTTCAATCATCATTAGCTTTTAAATAATTACTTAGTGTGCTGATAAATAGCTGATAGATAAGAAGAGACTGACAGGCTAGTTAGTAAGATACTCAAGTTTAATTAATTAAATTAGGTGGTATAAATAACCCGTGCATTTACTATTATTCGATTACTCACGTGCATTCCTAACCGATCGATCTCCGAGAGGACCCAACCGACAGACCCATCTCCACTGCAGACCAGAATCCGGAAGGGGTCGAAATGTCGGAACAATCGAAGCCTGTTTGTTTTACATTTTCATTTTTATTTTTGGATATTTTTTAATAGGATGTTAAACTTATTTTTATCGCGTAATCCCTAAAAGCTCAGGTGCTATTATTTTATAGTACATGCATTTTTTTTTACTGGCGGATTTGGTGTTGTAATTTTTATTAAAAATAAATTATATTTACCCAGGTCCAGGACCACCTTTTATAAGATCAAATACTTGAGCTGGATTTAATAATTGTTTGAATCTTTTCAGAAATTTAATACCCTGGTTGTCACCAGATTTACTATTTACAAATACTAATAGTGGACTACATCCCACAGGCCTGACAGCTTCCCATGCTTCGTCACTTCCTATTAAATTTTTTAATTTTTGTTAATTAAAAATTATATTTATTTTAAATTATTTTTTAAAACAGACTTTTATTATTGATATTTATTTGTTAAATAAATAAATAAAGAAATTTTAATTTTTTTTTAACAAATAGATTTTTTTCCCATAATTTATTTGCTAAAAAAATGATCAAATACCAGCTAAATTAATTTTAATAAATATTTAAATGAAGTATCATTTAAAAATTTTAATTATTAGATTAAAAAAATTTTTCCCTCAATTTATATCAAACAGAAAAAAGTCTGTTTATAAAAAATCATCAATAATAATTAAAAATATCTTATTAATTGATTACCTATACTATGTAATGCTATGGGAGGAACTACGCTTAATTTAGCAGGTCCAAGAGGACATACATAACTAATTAATGGTCTACATGCCGTATGAACAGTTACTCTACACCACAAGCATCTCCAATCTTGAAGCCTGTCGATTATTATAATTATTATCTAAAAAGAAAGTTAAAAAATCGGAAAATAATGGAGAAAAAGCAAAAGAATTACCTCAAAACAGAGCCCGAAGTCTTGTCACAGACTGCGCACTTGGAGGAGACCGGCAAGTTGCCCTCCAGCCACTGATGAGGCATCTGGATGTTCCCATCCTGGTCTTCAATAATGTCCTTCCCGATAGACGAGAGGGTGGTCCATTTGCAGTTATTTATTGCTTTTTGACAGCATCTTTTGTGTACTTTGTACTTGCACACCTCGCAGCTAAGCCCGTGGGACGTCACTCCTGGAGATCATCATTTTTATCAATTAAAATCGAAATAAAATAAATAAAAATCAGTACCGTAGAGAGCATCCCGGCAGACGTTGCAGTATGTTGGTCTGGCATGGCTTGTAGCGTACCACTGATGATCTCCGCCTAGGAAATCACTTGCTCCAGGCTCGCTGGGTGCTCGACAGTCTCCAGCACTTCTCATTCCGTTCAACCACTCCTCCATTTTTGAATTTCTGGGATTGCTCTCACGACAAAATACCAGACGAAGAGGTGTCACTACCTGGGGAATAAAATAATTTCATTTAGGCATTTTTTTTTTTTTTTTTAATTAGAAAATACTTGACCTTTTTTATGACATTGAAGTTGGCAGTCAATTCACAATTTTTTTATTTTATTTAATTAAAAAATTTTTTCCAAAAAATTAAATAATACTAAAGTTAGCCGACGATTTTGATTTTTTTTTTTTTAATAATTAAATTAGAACAAAAAAATATTTTTTAAAAATTGCACTTACAATTTTTCAAAGTTTTTTACAAGTGAAAATATTTTTTAATCAATTTAATAAAAAAAATTAAAAATATCGGCTAACTTTAGTATTAAAAATTACAAGAGAAAATTTTTAGAAGCATTTTTTGTCATAATTTATTTGTTAAAAAATTATTAAAAATACGCTAAATTAATTTTCATACTTTTTTTATTTTATTTGATAAGTAGAATTTTTTTATGACAATACTGAAGTTATCTGTCAGCTGTTAATTTTAAAAATTTTACAAAAAATCAATCACAATAAAATAAAACGTATGAAAATTTTTATTAATTATTTTCAACAGTGGAATTTATTTATCATAATAATTAAATTGCTCTAAAATGACAAAAAAAAATTATTCAATACCTGTCATTATTTTTTCCTGTAATTTATTTATTGAAAATCTGTCAAATGACATTTTATATAAACGAAAATATTTAAAAACCTGTCAAATGTAAATTTGCAAATAATTATCCACTTTGTTACCAAAAAATAAAACCTAACCTTTGTAAAAAAAATATCAATTTTAGCAAAACAAAAATCTAATCACCTTGTATCGTAACCGGAGTTTTTTATCCAGGGGAGACATAGTTCAGGTAATCATAATCGTTATTTAATATTTATAATTACAATCCATCACATATTTATACTTTTCTTATCTACTGAGAGATCCGGTGTGTGCGTAAGAGCTTAAGTAAATAATACAATGTACAGTATTGTATAATAACGCTGTCATTGTCTGTTATTTTTGTCAGTATGTGTTACGTGTGCCCAGATGACATCGTACGTGATACTATCACCCCTTGTATTTTATACCGTACTTATATTTATCACTATTATTTTATATATATATAACATATAACCACACTACTTGCAAATACACGGTAAGTTTGAGTTTAATTATGATTCACATTTTATTATAAATATTTTATTTTTACATCTGTCAAAATTCTGACGAATCATCGTGACAGAGATTAATTTTTATTTTAATATTAAAAAAAATATTTACCGCAATTCATAATTTATAATTTATATTTTTTAATTGCAGATCAAGTGCAGAATGTCAGCTAACAATTATATTAATAGCATGACCTTTATGAATTTTTAATGAAGCGACTAAATAGTCTCACCAAGATGAACGTACAAACCAGCTAAGTGAATAATATTTATTTTCAACCCTTATTTTAAAAAATCTAATTTATCTTTTACAATTCCAGGAAAATAAAACTAAATGCATTATATCAAAGATTAAACGGGAGCTTAAATGTCAAAGAGCCTCTTTAGCTCAGTGGTAGAGCACTGGTCTCGTAAACCAGGGGTCGTGAGTTCAAACCTCACAGGAGGCACATTACGTTTTTTTTTCTCTGAATTTAACAACAATTTTTAAAAAATGTCAGCGCACTGAAGTTAGCCGTCAGCTGTTAATTTCAAAAATTTTTTCAACAAATCAATTTCAATAAAAAAAAGTTTTTAAAAATTTTTAATTGTTATTTTTATTTATTTTCACTTGTGCTACTTTTTTAATTAATTTTTTTTAATAATATAATGGCAATAAAATTCTTAAAAAAATTTTTAATGTCTCTGTCAACTTCAGCGTCTTCGAAAAATCATACTGAAGTTAGCCGTCAGCTGTCAATTTTAAAATTTTTCTAACTTCTTAATGAAAATGAAGTTAGCCGACAGCTAAAAAATTTAAGAATTGTTTTTTAATGAAAAAATTATTACAAAAAAATAAAAATGAAATTGAATTTGTAAAAAACT
Source organism: Cotesia vestalis (assembly GCA_000956155.1). Lineage (NCBI taxonomy): Eukaryota > Metazoa > Arthropoda > Insecta > Hymenoptera > Braconidae > Cotesia > Cotesia vestalis. The sequence continues at coordinate 8,779 of JZSA01004515.1, read as the reverse complement.
GTAAGTGCAATTTTTTAAAAATAATTTAATGAATAAAAAATGTCGGCTAACTTTTTAAATAACAATTAAAATTTTTTGTTTGTCATAAAAAATTACTCACCGGACTTGATAGATCTTCATTTTAATTTTATTATTTAAAATAGTGATTGTCAAGAATGAATTGTTTTATTGCTTAACTTTTGATTGTTTAGAGCTATATTATTATTATTATTATTATTATTATTATTATTATTATTATAAACATTAGATAACAAAACTAATAATTAGTTACAGTTTAAATAGATTAGGACATACAATACATTTGTTATTTATATCTTGTTGGTGTCAAAAAAATTCTATTATTATCGTCAGCGGGAGATTTATGTATCTAAGCCGTAACGCGTGTTTCCGTATACAAAAAAATCTACGACTACTCATTTGGGTCATGATTCGCCCGTGTATGACCTAGACTCCGGCTCATCAAGTTCCTCACCACGCACTCTCGTGACCCCGCGATGATAATAATAATAATTAATCAACGATCTTGAAAAATTAAAGCATCCACGCACTTTTAGACATCTTGCCGGAAAAAGAAGAATTATTAAAATTAATTATCAAAAATGAAGGTGAGTTATTTAAACATTAATAAATTTTAAGGTTAATAATTATTATTAATTGAATATTGAATAAAAATAAAAAACAATGAAAAGTTCCGGCGTGTAAACCCGCTGATGAACAAGTGCCCGACTGCTCGCATCGCATATTGGGGATGAGACTGGCACCCCGCGGAACTCCGAGGTAGAAACTGAGGCTGAGCAGAAGCAGAAGCAAGAAGAGAGACGCCGAGTCAAGATGTGCGAGCTCTCAAGCCATTACATCTCGTTCCTTGTCGTTATCAGTGGAATCCACTCCCACAAAGGCTCTCTCACCCTCACCCTCATTCTCGATCCAGCAAACTTCCAAATGGGTGCTCGCTCATCCTATTTATTTTATTTTTTATATTTTTTCAGGTCAAGCTGGAACACTCGCTTTCTTCTCGGCACCAGCTTATACTCCGTAACTATTATTGCCAGTACTACACACATAAGCGATGTCACACAACTGCCATTCGTCAAATTGAAAGCAAACTCTTGTCACGGTATATTGCGTACATCCTTCACTCTTTATTACAATGGATATTGTTCTGGAGGTAGATGCTGCTAGTAAGTATTAAGTATGACAAACTTACTCATTTCTTCTCTTTTATTACAGCTTTGCCTTCGGTTGCTATTTCTGAAAAAAATTTTTTATTGGGATTTAGGGGATTTTTTTTTTTACCTATTAATTAGATGAAAAAAAAAAATGAAAATTAAATTAGCTGACATTTAAAAATTTTTATAATTTTTTTTTTTTTAATAACTTGTAAAAAATTGTAAATTTTTTTTTATTCTAATTTAATTGAAAAAAAAAAAAAAAAATTAAAACCGTCGGCTAACTTTAGTATTATCTGAAGTTGATAATTAAAATTAACCGACAAAAAAATTTTCATTTTTGTTTTATTTATTGAATCAGCGATAAAAAAATATTTTTAAAAAATTGTACGTATCGTTTTTTTCATATTTTTTACATGTGCAATTTTTTCTTTTATTTTTTTGTAATGATTTTATAATTAAAAAAAAAAACATTCTGAAAATTGTCAGCTGCCTGCTAATTTTATTTTTATAAGTTGAGACATTTTTTTAGAATTTTGTAACAATTAAATTTTTATGAAAAAAATTTTGTTTAAAAAATTAATAAATAAATAATTTGGGAAGAAATTAAAAAGAAAAAAAGAAATAAATGTAAATGTGAATTGAGGATTTGATGACCTGAGTAGTTTTCAGCAGATGGACATGCGCGCATTTTATTTTAATCGATAGGCCTGAAAAAGAAAATAATAATAAATACAAATGGAGTGACGTTGAGATCTTTTGTACATTTATGGGTACGTTTTAGCTTTAAATAGTAATAATAATAATAATGATAATAATTGTTATGATTATTCTAGAGTGCAGACTACTCGGCATTGTTGAGAGTATTTCTGATTCATGACAATCGGTTGATAAAACTGTTATTATTATGAATAACGTCACTGTGACATCCCTCGGCGTTTAGTTAGCAGCCAACAAGAATTGTCTGTCTATTGTTGAGTTAAAACACAATTATTCCTACGGCACATGACACGTTATTGTAACAACCGACGTATGCGTTTCATGGTCATCTGATATCACCAATTATCTATAATATGTTATGTTTCATTTTATATATTTGTTCAGGGAATCCTCATCAGGCTGATAATGATAATAAATTGACGTTATCATCAGGAACCTAAAAATAATATTATCATATTATATTAGGAGTGTTTCATATTTTTGTATTGATCCGCTGACATATATTAGTATTTATTGTGGTTTTGTAATCCATTACAAATTAAATTAATGGCTTTTTTTTATTGAGAAAAATTTATTTGAAAAAAAAAAATGAGCAATTTGCTAATGAGATATTTATTAATTAATTTACTAGCAACCTTGCAGTCACTATGTGACTGACGTGACTTGTCAACTATAAAAAATTAAAATTTTACTTTATTAAATAATTACTTTTGTTAAACTGCACTGTAATTTCTTAAAAACTGAGGTTTTTAAAGATATAAGATCATCCTGACATTATACTCTTCAAAAGCTTTCATTTGAGTACCCACATGCATTTTTTATATATTTTTCATATATACATATATATATATAAATATATGAAAAATTGATGTGGGTACTCAAATGAAAGATCTCGATGAATGTAACATCGGGATGAACTTAGATCTTTAAAAATGTCAATAGTTCACAAGATACAAGGTCATTTCTTAATTATGTCATTAAAAAATGGCTCATTTTTTAAAAATAAATTTTTTCTCCGTAAAAAATTTTAATTTTCAAAGTAGATAAAACTAAAACATATATCTTCTAATTAAAAGTACTATCTTCTCTTCCAGCAACCAAGCGTACGTATTTGTACCAGTTAAAGTTGTGCATATCAAACAACCAACTATGTGACATAGAATCATATTTTCGGCCAAGGTGATAATATTTCAACATATATTAATCGATTGATTATAATTAGCATTATTATTATAAAAAAATAACATTAAATTGACGACAATATATTTACACAACTATAATATACTTCAGCATTTACAGATTTTAAATATCAGTATTTTTTTTTATTATTTAAAAAATAAACTAAAGTTATATTGGCATCATCAATATAGTGAAAAAAAAACCTCACTTTAATTCTTAAATTTCGACATTAATAGATTGTAAATTAAAATAAAAAAAAAAAAAGAAAAACTAACTTGCACAGCAGCAAATTATTTTTCGTTTATTACCGAGAGATTTATTATTTTTCCAGATGGGAACTTGAACGCCGGAAGCAGTAGAGGATATTGTTCCGCAAGTGGAGTTGTCTTGACAAAGAAGAATATCATCAGCATCGCTGTCATTATTCTTGTCTTGCCCGAGCGATTCGATTCTGAGATAAGTATTTTTAGTCAGTGACCTTTGTCTTTTAAAGGAGTTTATTCTCCGAATAAGATTGACTTTTAAATCCTCGGAGAGTAGAGAAACATTTAATTTAAATTCACGTGACTCGTTGGTGGATTGATAAAAATTTATTAGAGCGTAAGCTGATGGATTATCAGCAAAAAAAATGAAATCGCTTGATTGTAAGTGTCACTTGGGTGCTCCTAAGCTCTTGTCGCCTTGCCGACGGTGCTGATAAGTCAAAGGGGCGACGAGACTGCTGTCCTCGCTCTTGTAGTGCTCGTTGAAGTCCAGTCTGACGCTGAGCAGCTGGAGAGAAACATCTTCAGCAGAAGCCAACATCAGCAGGAATTTTTTAACGCGGTCTTGATAAGTCCTTGAGAGAACTCTCAGCTGCCGGGACAACGTGGTCAAGTACTTGGTGAACGCGGTCTGTCGCTCGAAGGTCTCAGCGTCGACTGCGTTGCTCTTGCCCCAGCTCTTGGTCTGCTCGCTGGTCACCTGGGTGAATTTATTGCTACTGACTCTCGCTTCGTACTCCTGCGTCGCCCGGGCCAGAAATGTCTCCTCGAGATTTTCCAGCTCCAATATTGGATTGTAAACAGAACGGAGGTGATTCATAAGCTCCTGGGAATCCTCGTCTAAAAGTGTGCCGTGTCTCACAGACTCGACGAAGCTATTGTGGGCAATAATAATGTCGTCGAGCGAAGCCGCTTGACGTAAATTCTTGGCAAATACTTCCCAAGAACATTCAATAACTTCGAACAGAAAATAATACTGCATCTGGTGGACCAAATGTACCATACTGCTTGTTATAAGATGAATGTGATTTTGAATTGGCAATATCTCCGGCATTTTACGGAGCGTTTTTGCTGACGTTATTTGATGCTTCCAAATAGTCGATAAAATTGATTCCATACGCTTCGCTCGCCACAGGGAGAAAAATACTGTTCTGTATGTTTGCCTGCATGGTTCTAATATCTGTAAGGTAAACATATTTTTTTTTTATTAGTTTTTAATTTTTTTCACTCGAGTAAAACATTTTAAATGAGTATTTTTTTTTTTTAAGTAATATAAATAAAAATCAATTTTTTTAAATAAAAAAATTCATTTAATAATTAAATAAAAAAAACAATCTAATTAAAAAAATACCCACCGTTCCAATAGGTCCATCGACATTATAATCCAGAATAAAAACATCCCAGCCAGTTTCTTTATCAGAAGGCGTCAATAATCTGACATCAAGCCTCCTCTGTACATCAAGATCCTCAGCTTTGGTGCAAGTGGCCCTGATAGCAGTCTCCAGTATAGAAGAAAGATTGTGTGGATAGAGAGAGTTGGCAGGTTTGGCCAACTCGGGTTCAATCAAGTGCATCAAATGCTGAATGAAGTGACCTTGACCCAGCAGGAGATACCCCTTGATCCCCTGGAGATGATCGAGCAGTTGACACTGCTTAGTGAGCATCTCAACGACTCTGGTAGAAGTCTCCTTGTAAGCGGCGTCCATCATCATCTGAAGCGGCCCGTCGGGATCCATATTAAAGAAAGCCTCGACGCTGCACTTTTCTGGGTCGTCAATCAGCATGTCTGCGTGGCGAGTGTAGAGGGCGGTGGAGTCCTTGCAGACCTCCCTCAGGAAATTAATGCTCTTTCCAGTGCCGAGGATTTTTTTCGCCTGAGACTTGGTGATGAACGTCGGGACCATGGTGTCCCTCACGTGGTATTTTTCGTGCCACATTCTGTCCCCGGTGACGTCGGTCCTGGCCTCGATAAAGAACTCCTGAAAGGGGTCATCCAGCTCGCCGTCGTTTATCCAGCGGATCAGCATGTTGTAGAGCGGCTCGCAGACACTCGAGAGGATCCTGTTGACCAGTTTCTTTACTTTGGGATCGCCATGGTGGCTGAACTCGTAGACAGCCGAGGCGAGAGCTCCACCCTTCTCGTTCTGGCACGCTCTGACGATTATTGCCAGCCACTTGAAGTTCTCCAGCGGATCGAACGCCCACAAGTGGAGATGAGACAGCGTGACCACCTCGTGCTCCGGGCTCAAACTGCTCGCGCTGTTTGCTCTGTTTACTTGCTCCTGTATTATAGCAATAAATCTGTAGTACTCGGACAGCTCTTTGTGCAGAGCGGCGACAAAACTGTCAGCGACTCGCCCCGTTCCCGCCAGCGACATCCTGTCCAACCCCTTTCTTACTACGTTATGCAAATAACCCAATTCACTCAATCTCAGCACACTTTGTTTGTGCGAACGGTTTATTTGCACGCTCGAGTCCAACTGGAATCCGTAATTTGAATCTAATTTAAGAATTTTTCCTTCTATACCTTGGAATGAGTATATCAAGTCTTGGACTAATATGCTTTCTGATATACAGTCTTGGTTTGTGAAGATCCGGCTTGAGTTTGCGGTTCTGTCTGGATAGCTTGAACTGTTTGGTGTGTTTAGTGCGATCATTTGGGCTTGAGAACTCGATTGTGGAGTGTAAACTGTAATTTTAATTATTTTTGTATTAATTTAGTCTCTTTATTTTATATGAAAATTAAGTTAGCTGATATCTAAAAATTTTTAGGATTTTTTTTATTGAAAAAAATAAAATTAAAAATTTCATTCGTAAAAAACTTGGAAAACTATAAGTGAAATTTTTTCTATTACTCGTTTTAATTAGAAAAAATTTTCAGATATCAGCTGATTTAACTTTCATAAATAAATTATACTAAAATTAACAGAAATTTGACAACCTTTGATTTTTTTTGATCACTAAAAAAAATTCTAAAAATTTTGATTTAAAATAATTACCACTTGTTGACGGTGCTGGAGAAAGTCCTAATCTCATATCATGAAAAGAAAATTTATTTCCAGCTTGGTTTGATTGTTTGCTCATATGCAATAAAAATAATAAAATTCCTACTTTATTTTTGATCGACTAAAAAATAAATATAAATTAATAAATAATGATAACAAATAATTAAATAATAATAACAACAAATACCTTGTCCTTAAAATCATTATGCAGCCTGTCAAAGTGAACAGACTCTTTGGAATTGAGCTTGCTCTTAATTTCATTGGTAATAGTGATTTCATCTTCGCTAAAAGATTCAACGCCCTGGGTAGACGAAAACAAACTCAAAGAAAACCTCATCAATCTTCTTACCACTTCTGCAATTAAATAATTATCATTATATATCTAGATTTTTATAATCTGTAAATAAATAAACACAAGACACTTAACCTGGCTTTTGCTGGTGCCCACATAGTGAAATAATTAATTTTTGTACAAGATCAGCAACAGTTTCAGCTTCACTGACACTCATTTTAAAATATTCATCTAATAAATTTATATTTATTTATATTTATTGCAATTAAACTTAAATTAAACCATCCACTAATTATTCAAATGAAAAAGTGTTTCTTTAATAACAACAAACTTACTAACTTACTGTCAAAATTTTATTTTCTGCCGCTAGGTGGCGCGGCGATGCAATTTTAACTATTTCTTCTTTCTAGCTTTCCAGATGTCCAGAATATTATTTGGCAGTTTGACAGCTGACGGTACTATGACTCTGAAGCTAAAAGACATTAGAAATTTTTTTTTATAATTTTTAGCAATGAAATTATTATAAAAAAATTTAATTAAAAAATTCCTCATGTGAAAATTAATAAAAAATTTTAGGTGAAAATTTTTAGGAGTATTTATTTGTAATAAAAATAAAAAAAATTAACAGTTGTCAGCTAACTTCAGTGTCATACGGTACTTACTTAATTTTCTTCAATGATTTAATTTTTATTAATGACACAAAAATGACAAAAAGCAAATCTCAAGAAACTTCTGATCTGTAAAATAAAAAAAATGAATAATCATGATCATTATAAAATGACAGCGTATAATTAACAGGTAAACAATCCAAATAAACATTTTGACTAATTAGAAAAAAAAAAATTTTCAGATCTGAAGATACGAGTTTAATTGTTGCGTGCAAAAATACCGAAAAGTAAATTATGGCCCTGGTTTGTCGGATAAAATAAGGTAAAAATATTTTTTATCACATTATAGTCTATACATCAGTGAATATAAACTCTGTGACATGCAATCGACTAAAATTATAATCAATTAAAAATGGTGTTCAGGAAGCGGCAAGACTATTATGGGCGATGATCAACTAAAATTAAAGCAGAAGCTTTTACGAGGAGTCTTCCTCGAGACATTACGCACCAACAACTTTCCTTAATTTTAAATGTGCAATCGCCGTATGTTTATCACAAGTTTATATCGCTCCGCTGCCTACCGGTTATTTAATTGTTGTTGTTATTATTATTATCATCATCATCATCATCATCATCATCGTAGCTGTACGGTGATCAGCAATGCGCTGAAACTTTTTAGTGAGCGGAAACGAATAATAATTCGGTGGGTCTTGGGTCCCTATCGGCGGTGGTATCACACCGACACCCGAAAGCTAGCCATCATCGTTTACGTTGGGAAGAATATAAACATGACGGTTAATTTCCACGTCTATGTTTTTTTTTATAAAATAAAATAAAATAAATTTAAATAAAATTGTCAGAAGAGATTAAGGTGCTGATAAAAAGTCTAATAATTTAATTGTTAGAAATGGAAAAACACCTTTCACTACTTGCTCTCCTGACAATTAATTAATCCAAACAAGAAAATAAGTTTAACTGCTTTTAGTGAGCAAGTAAATAGTCTGTGTGTATAGTAATATTATTGTTAATACGGTTATTCCAGCTACGAGCAGAGACCAATGAGTGCACACCGTCTTCATTATCGTTATTTCCGCGAAGGAATTAACGCTGGGGCTTTATAATCCTCCGCTGGCTCGTGCGAGACGCTCGGGTTCCTATATCCGCCTTTACAATAAATATTATATATAACATATAAACGTATACATGCTTTAAGCTTAATTTTTTTTTTTTAAGAAAATCTAATTATTTTTTTAGGATTGCGGATTATTTATGAATATGCTTTAGTGTTGGGCAAAAATTAAAATTTTTATTTTTTAAAATATTTAAAAAAATTAAAATTTTTAATTTTTATAGTTATTTATAAAAATTTAATTTTGATGTTAAACTTATCAAAAAAAAAAGCGCATTTTGATATTACACTTATCAAGAGCTTTCATTCGAGTACCCACATGTATTTTTGATATATTTTTCATATATTCATATATATAAATATATAAAATATATGAAAAATTGATGTGGGTACTCAAATGAAAGCTCTTGATGA
>JZSA01004514.1:0-31214 GCA_000956155.1 Cotesia vestalis | reverse complement strand
TTTTTTTTTTTTTTTTTAAGACAAGGTTGCTGGTAGTACCTCTGGTTTTGGCGCCGAGTAATATTAGAATCTGACAAAAAGCATTTCGAGTATGTACATACGCTTATATTATATTTATAAATCTAAATACGTCTAAGTATAAATATATAAAGATAATTTAAAATATGAGTGATATTAAAAAGTCAATTTGTTTTTCAGCGAAAAAGTATATCAAGAAGATATATTTATGATAAACATATTAGCGGTGATATGTTACAGAGTAATAACAATATTATAAATAAATGATTTACGAAAATGAGGTGAAGAAAAAAATATAAATATTTAGTGCACAGATTGAAAGGATAAAATTAATGATGACTTAAAGTCTGAATATAATACCTAGTTGTAAATGTATTATATACCTGCAAATATTGTATATTACAAATACAACTGAGGAATATCCTAAAATATACGGTGGAAGTTTTTAGTTGCCGAAATCTGAAAACAGCTGTGTTGCTCTGTTCACTGAATTATCCAAGATATATAGACTAGTAGGTATATAAAAGATAAATATTTTTAACTATATCATGTGCAGGTTTTTTGTAAACTTTTTCTGTAAAATCCATAAACTATCCATTTTAAATAATTGACATTTAAGTTCTTGTCCATGTTCAAAATATTTAAAGAACTTAAATAAAGGTTTTTTATTTATTGTCCAAATTCTTAAGATTAAGTTATTTAAATATTGTAAATAAAATTGTTTTTGTGCAAAAAGTATCAATTGAGAAAGAACTTACATAAAAATTTAGTCTATAAATAATAAATATTTTTGGAAAAAAAAAAAAAAAAAAGATAAAACGATGTCGATGGACTCCAAACTTGCAGGTTTAGTTTTTTAAAATCTCTCCCTGATATTAATAACAATAATAATAATAATAATGGTTACTTTTTCAGTGCACAATCATATCTGTTATCAAGTAATCATTATCAAGGTATGATTAGAGAGAGCTGTGAGTTGAAGGTAATTCTATAGCAAAACCGGGAGCCTAAAAAACAGAGGATGAAAAAAGGATATTTGAGTCTGGTACGAATGAGAAAAGAAGAGAAGATGATAATGTGAGAAAGAAAGAAGTCAAGAGGCAAGAGGCAAGATTTAAGAACAAAGAGTTGATTTTTAGTTGTTATTTTTAAGGATCGCCCGGGGCCGCTTCCACTAATATAATAATTGAGAGTGCGTGAGTATACAGTACAGTCTGTGGTGCCACCGAAGAGGATGAGCAAAAGGCAAGTAGCCAAAGGTAGAGCACAAGGCCAACTTGCCCGGGGGCTTACTCCAAATCTAAACGGCGGAACACTTGTAGCCCCAAGACCCAACGGCTGATAATGTTCATCAAATGAGAGGTAGCCAACCTGTTGTGCTGGGCTCTTGTCTAAGGAGCTTACTCTCCAGTGAACTGGATAGAAAAAACCAGAGTTCATCGTGTGGTGTGCTCTTAAGAGAGAAGAACCTCCGAGATTGCCAGCCGTGATCCTTGATTAACGTTCGTTAAACCATTTAAGATACGCCAGACTCTTATACTCTTCCAGGCATCAGCATGCTATACGGAGGTCAACCAAACCTGAATCTTACAACCGATATACGCCGATGCACCCGGTACCCGCACGAGAGCGCCCCTGGCATCATTCTAATGCACGGCTTTGCTTTGCCTCACGCGTTACTGCCTTAAGACTCTTTATTCATTTACACAAGGTATTTTATTTTATACAAACTATATTAATTAATATAAATATTTATAGTTAAAGAAGAAGAAGATCCTGCTATTTTTTTGCCAAAAATTTGCTATCTAAAATTTTACACGGAAAGAACAAGATGATACTGGATATCATCCCAGATTATACGGGGTATAATCCAAGATTATAATGAATATAATCCAAGATTATAATGAATATAATCCGACATTATAATGAATATAATCCAAGATTATAATGAATATAATCCGAGATTATAATGAATATAATCCAAATATAGGATATAAATTTGGAATTATTTAAAAGGTGAAATTACAAAAAAAAGTGATTACTAATTGTAAAAATGATAGTTAAAATTATTCTGTAAAATAATTTGCTACATAAAGTAGTTGTCATCAATGAATGTATGAATAGATCATAAAAAATGTGAGAAGAAATCTGAGACTTGAGTTACAGAAATATGACAAGTGTTATATCGTAAGCATATGAACATAATAACTCATGCAGTAGCCAGCGTATAACTAGACTGCATCTTAAATCTTGCAGTAGTCACTCTTCCTTTCTCATCGAATGAGATTTTAATCTTTAATTCGTCATCAGGATACTATCTACATACTTAAAGATAGTATTACTGAGTAATATACATAAACAAACATTACTACACCAACATTAAAAATGTTTAATTATCTGTACCTTGTGTATTAATCACATGATATTAATAATGAAGATCAAAAGTATATGTATAATACATTTCTTCTTTGATCTTGGTTATTAGTATATACATTAAGTTATTCATTAATAGTGGTTAACTTTGAAGGATTGAAGGCCTAGACTTTCATTAGACAATCTATGGATTTATGTACTACATATTGTGAAGCCTTGAAGCGATCTATTTCATCTTTTATGTTTATATTGCTCGTAAATTACAAATGTTTGTCCTCAGACAAATTGGTATCAAGCCAGCTTAATATTTTAAAGTTCAAAAAATTCTAAGGAGAAATAGTTTTATTAAAATAGATCCATAATTTCGATCGTTGTTGGTCACTACAAGGTTGTTAGGATTTATTCAATCCTATGATGTTTAAAAATCATTAACAATTAATGAAGCTTATTAAATATAAACAAATTATTTTATCAGTTTACTATTTTAATAACTAGAAAATTGAAAATTAACGATGTAATTAATCAATTACAAATTTTTAAAAATTTTATTAAATAATTAATTGTCTGTTTTTTAGGATCATGTCACTTGATAGGATAGGGGATGATTGAAGGGTGAAAGATATCTTCTGTTATAAAGTTCTGGTATAAATTACTGTATTTTACTTATTAAATTTTTTATTACTTAAATAATGATAATAATAATATATCCGTGTTTTATTATATATTTACAGTGTGCATATTATATATAAATGTAAGTCGAACGCGAGTTTTCAAGAGTCAAAAGGTCCTTGCATAGATGATACTACTTGCCGGTGCATAAAGTGCACAAAGGTATACTCTTGCACACGCGGCTGCAGAATCTTGAGAACGTCTCGAGAGAAAGAAAAACGAGAATGAACGCGGAACCGAGTGTAATATGGAGAATGTATATGTGAAGACATCAACAAGTATATATATATATATATGAGGCGTGTAATAGTAATAGTAATGATAACTTTTTCAAAAATTTATTTCTTCATTTAATTAAAACATTAAATTTAAATGAAGAAATAGGATGCGTTTGCTGGTTAATAGTGGGGGAAATTTATAAAGATAATAATAAATGGGTTGGCAAAATAAGTGAGAGTCTGAGATGGTCTGCGACCTCAAAGGCCCGAATCATTGAAGAATGTCAGAGGTCAGCGGTGATGGTCTTACCACGGCGACACGCCGCGTAACTCCAATTATATTACTCATCTTATATCTATTTATTGCTGTTATTATTGTTATTTATTTCTCATTGTTGATGTTGATGCACACAGTATGAGTTTCTGTTCGAAGAGATACCAAGGGTTATAATAATCACCAGGATCCGTGCCACTCGGTCATTGGTGAATGTACCGTACTGTTTCGTACCTCGTATCATCTTCACATTCCACTAAATCCTATGAACCCTATTGACTATCTTGACATCCATTTCCTGGAACTTATAATTATAATCCCCATTAAATCAATCCACTTTTATAAACGGTTTAATACTACTTCAATCATTTCTTCTTTAAAAGTATATTTATCATTTTTTTTTTTTTTTGAATATTGACTTTTTTAAAAATATAAGTTCATCCCGATTTTATACTCATCAAGACCTTTCATTTGAGTACCCACATGCATTTTTTATATATTTTTCATATATACATATATATAATATATAAAATATATGAAAAATTGATGTGGGTACTCAAATCAAAGGTCTTAATGAGTGTAATGTCAAGGTGAGCTTATATCTTTAAAAATGTCAATATTTTACAAGATACGAGGTTATTTCTTAATTATTTATCTTGAAAATTATTGATATTTTCAAAGATATAAGCTCATTCCGATGTTACACTCATCAAAAGCTTTCATTTGAGTACCCACATGTATTTTTTATATATTTTTCATATATACATATTTATAAATATATAAAATATATGAAAAATCGATGTGGGTACTCAAATGAAAGGTCTCGATGAGTATAATATCAGAATGAGCTTATATCTTCAAAAATGTCACTCATCATGATAAATTGACTTAATAATTTTATTTTTTATATTCTTCTCTGTGAATTTTTTTTTTTTTTAATAATTTATTAATTTAAAGGGAAGAAAACTTAACAATAATAAATAAATAAAGACAAAAATTAATGTTTTAAATTATATAATTATTAATCATTCACAGTTTTTGTTTTTAAATCTTATGACATATATTGACAATTCAGTTATTTACACAATATGATAATAATTATATGCATAATTATTACTATTACATGACAATTAATTATTAATTTATAATTAATGACAACTTGATTTTAATAATAATTATTACAATTACGAATTAAGCAATTACAATACAATAGTATATAATAATAATAATAATTATTATAAATATAAATTATACAGTTGTACTACAAATATACACATTTCCTGATTAATTAACTTAAAGTTATTTTATACAAAAAAATGTTTATAAACTAAAAAAAGTCTTTACGGTAGATCAACGTAGTCATTAACATTTATTTCTTCACGTCATTCACTCACACGTATCATCTTCATACAATATACTATTATCGCAATTAATCAATTAAATTAAATATAACACATACAGTAATTAAATATTTATACGAATTACGACTGAATGGAAAGAGGTAAATTTATGTGAGTTTAAAAAATTACTTGCAAGAATACTCGCAAGACGTATCACGGGCGCTGTAAGCTAGAGCCGTCCGAAATAACCTCAAACTCCCAGATGACACAATAATTACAATTTGAGTCTAATAAGTACAAAAAAAAAAAATATATCTATTTACTTGCTTTATACTTTTTTGGTTTTGCTGTACATTAATAAACAAATATTATTATTAATAATATTATTAATCACCCAGGAGTTTTCGTGAGTTTTCAAACTGCTAATTATTTTTTTTTTATTCTTCTTTTTCTTTTAATATTCTTCAACAAAAACAATATATCTTCTTTGTTTCTGCTTTTTGTAAATTGTCATTTATAAAGTTTTCGTCATAATATTTTTCTTCTTCATTGTTATTATTATTATTATAATTATTATTATTAATAATATTTAGTCATTCAACCAGCAATCACATTTAATAAATAAATAATATCATAATCATAATTATTATATATAAATCGCGCGCTTTCAAAAAAAAAAATACAAAATATGTCACTTGTTTAGCAAGAAGCTATCGAGAGTTTTAATTTTTATAATTTATTCAAAGTTTGTAAAGTAATATAAAAAAAAAAAAAAAAAAAAAAAAAAAAAAAAAAAATGAAAAAATTCATTGAAAAAAATTGATAAATAAAAAAATAAAAATAGTGAGATGAGATGATTTTGAACGTTCTCTGATTCAGTTTATCGTTCTCACATTCGTACTTGGTACTGAGAGGAAGGGGCTTAGCCGTAATTCTTCTTTCTCTACACGAATTATTTTTGGAAACGACCAGACGTCTTTGCCGCCATCCAAAGTTCTTGAAAGTTAAATCACGAACTTCTGTTGGAGGCTACTTATACTAGAAAAAAAGTCTTTTAAAGTTGGCTGGAATCATGCGTCTGTCGAGGAGTTAGCGACATATAGCCATACGACATACACGGGAGTATTTACCGCATAGCAGTATTCAAAAATTCTTTTCTTCTTCTTCCCACCATTCTTCCTCAACAGTACAAATATAAATAGTGAGGAGTTTAGCCATTTAAATTTCATCTCACTATTTTATAAAAAAATTCAAAAAATAATCCCTAAAGGGAAATAACAAGATGATACTGAATATCATCCCAAATTATACTTAGTATAATCTGGATTATACTAGTTACTATCTGAAATTTTTTTTTTTACTCCAGATATCACTGAGTATAATCTAACATGATATCCATTATCATCTTATTCTTTCCGTGTATATATATATATGTATAAATATAAATATGTCATGCCAATAGTCAGAGTTACAAATAAATAGTCAATTAATCCGGAAAATAATTTTTACAATACGTTGAATTAAAGATATTTACATAAATTATTTCGCATGTACAAGTACATTCATTATTACTATTATTATTATCACTGTATCATATACAATCATCAATCGCATTGCAAATAACTCTCACGCAACCTAAATTACTGGAACAATGATAATGCGATAGACCAATAATGATGATAATAATAATAGTAATAGTAATAGTAATAATAATAATCATAATAATAGTAATAATAATAATAATAATAATAATAATAATAATAATAATAATAATAATAATAATAATAATAATAATAATAATAATAATAATAATAATAATAATAATAATAATAATAATAATAATAATAATAATAATAATAATAATAATAATAATAATAATAATAATAATAATAATAATAATAGTAATAGTAATAATAATAATCATAATAATAATAACAATATCGACATTACATATAGTTGATGTAACACCGATAGAGTTTATAAAGTTATAATATTATATGCATAATAACAATAATAATAATAATAATAAATAAATTATTTACAAAATAATAGTCGGTGATGGTGTCTGTTGTTGTTGATAACATTTAGCATTTAAATAATAATAATAATTATTATTATTAGTATTATGAAATACATTAAGGTGGGAGGCTGAGGATTTTTAAATGCGGTGGGGCTTAACCGGCAACAACACAGCATTTCTCACTTAATTAATCTCAGTGTCGCTAAAAATCCCCGCTAAGTCTCTCATTACATTTTATTTATTTTATTACCCCTATTTAATAATTAATAAAAAGAAGACTATATCAGCGGCACTGTGAAAAAAAAGAAAATATAAAAAATAATAATTATTTATATAAAAAAAAATATTTAAAAGTCTCTGATTTTCCCAAGTGAAATTAAAACGGTTGTCACTGGGTGCTAACTAATAATTATAGAGGACTAAACTTCAGTTGCGAGGGTCGCCGCTAGCGTTGCGTCATGTCTATAATGATCGTCGATAACGTAAACACCGCAACTACCATCAGAAGCACCTCCACAGCCTCCGCCACCGCCTCCCCCACCCGCACTACTGTCTTGTATCGTGGGCCTCTTTAACAAAGCGGCCTCCGCGTTGCAACAAGAGTCCGACGCACTGGAGAACATTGACGTCCTCTTACCCTCCAACACACCAACACTTACACTAATGTCTTTTTCTTTTTGAAAGTGATGGGAAGCACGATGAGCAGCCGCCTCGGTGTTAAGCTGCTTGGGCGTCCGCGACCTCCCGGGGTCCGACAAAATCGGCTCGGGCTTGTAGCCGCAGGTGATGTCCAGCCCGCCGTCCGTCTGGAAAGACGAGTCCAGATCGTCCCTGGTGATGCTGGCATTGTTGACACTCTTGCTGGCTGTCCAGGTGTTCTTAATCATATGGGAATCCCCGGCGCCGAGAGAACAGACACTGCTGCCACCTCCGTTTATGCTGATAGAACTATGACCATTGGGAACGCCCATTAATCCCGGCTGGTGTCCAACCATATTGACTCCGGAGTTGGAATTACCACCAGCGCGCTTGCTCAGGCTGCTGTGAACAGCGTTCCGTTCGTTCTGGAGCCGAGCTTCTTCATCTGCCCGCGCCTGTTCCCTCTTCTGGCGGCGCTTCATGCACATAACAGCCAGCGCCGCGACGAGAACAAACGCAGGAACTGCTGTAGACAGAGTGGCGATTACCACGACGTGTTCCGTGGTCAGTCCGGCGTCTCGAGCTTCAGCAGACGGCCTTGAGAGGTTCCCTGACCAGTAACTGGCGCCAGAGGGCGGAGGAACACCAGAGTTCCTGCTGACGGAAGTTGAAGGTCTTGGAACAACAAGCCCGGTGTCGGGTTCGCTGCAGGTGTCGCCCCGGAACCCAGACTTGCACTCGCAGAAGAACCCGTTGACTCTGTTTTCGCAGGTTCCGCCGTTCCGGCAGGGAGCGCTGCTGCACTCATCTACGTCAACGCTGCAGTCTTTCCCGGCGAAACCGGGCTTGCAGATGCACTTGTAGTCGTTGGTTCCGGTGATGCACTTTCCGCCATTGGCGCAAGGCTTGGCTAGGCAGTAATCGACCTTGTCCTGGCACAGCAGCCCCACGAACCCAGGAACGCACTGACAGCGGAACCGGTTGACCATGTCGATGCAGGTGCCGCCGTTGAGGCACGGATCGCCCTGGCAATCATCGACGTTTACCTCGCAGCGCTGACCTGTGAAGCCAGTCGGACAGGTGCACTGGTAGCTGTTCGCTGTCTCGGAACAAGTTCCTCCGTTAACGCAAGGATTCGGCGAGCACTCGTTTATCTTCGTCTCGCACTCTGGACCCGTGTATCCTCGGGGACACTGGCAGGTATAGCCCTTGGAGTCGTCGACGCAGGTCCCCCCGTGCTTGCAGGGCGACTCTTTGCACGACCGCGAGCTCAGCTCGCAGTGGCGGCCGCGATAAGATGGCGGACACGTGCACTGGTAGCCTGTTTTGGTCGCGTTCCCTGTCATTGTACAGACTCCGCCGTTCATGCACGGCTGTGAGTGACAGTCTGAGAGTGATGTCTGGCACTCTGTACCTGTGAATCCGCGCGCGCACGAGCAGGTGTAGGAACCTTGTCCTGTGTTGAAGCAGGTGCCGCCGTTTAGGCAGGGCTTGTGATTTGTGCAGTAGTTTAGATCTTGGTTACAGAATAGCCCGCCCCATCCTTCCTTGCAGTCACACTTCCATGGCTGCTGGCAGGTTCCGTGGATACAACCCGGGTAGCGAAGGCACTCGTCACAAAACGCTCCAGTCCATCCTGGATTACACCTGCAAGATTAATCAACCGTCAGTTATAATCATAATCTAGAGGTTTTTTTTTTTCTATTGTAATTTTTTGGTCTGATTAGAAAAAATTATTTTTTTTTAGGTTATGATACTGAAGTTAGCTGAGAATTTAAAGTTTTTTCAATTCTTAAAAATTTTCGGGTAATAATTTTTATAAAAAAATTTTTAATGTCAGTTAACTTCAGTGTCATTTTAATGCTCCTGAAGTTAGTTGTGAATTTTTTTAATTTTTATAATAAATCAATTGCAATACTAAAAGTGCTTCTAAAAATTTTCACTGGTAATTTTCTTTAATCTTAACATGTGGAATTTTTTTTTTCACAATTTTTTTAATAAAAAAAACATTCTAAAAATTTTTAAATATCAGCTAACTTAATTTTCATCTTGAGTGTTATTAATTTTAGGTTATGATCTGAAGTTAGTTAACAGCTGTTAATTAAAAAAATTTTTAGAACATATTACAGTATAAAAAATGTCTGGTGGAATTTTATTTCATAAAAGTTTTTATGTAATTTCAGATTAAATGTGAAGAAATAATAAAAAGGGAAGAAATAAAGGAAATGAAAGAACGGAAGGAAGAATAGAGGTTAGGTATGGAAATATAAGGAACTTTTGGAGTTTATTAAGGGTGGGAGAGCTGGAAGAGGATGTGGTGGTCGGCCATTGCGGACGACTCGACACCACCTTGAGTATCCATAGAATTACATGGCTGTGATGGGATTCTTACACTATTAAACCTCTTTGTGAAGTCTTGAGAGAAGAAGCTGAGCTTTGGTTGGCGACTACTCGCTAAGTTGGTATGGAATAAAGTAAGTAGTTGTAGTTGTAGTTGTAGGTACCGAGTTTTAGTTTGAGTATGAGGTTTCGTTGTAGGAGATGAAAGACTCGAGGAAGCGAGAAGAGGAGAGGAAAAGAGGTGAGTAGCTGGTAAGCTGGTGAGCTGGTACGGCAGCAGCTACGGCAGCAACACATATAATACAGCAGCAGGCGGCTGGATTGGGATATGGAGGAGTAGAGAGCAGTAGAGAGTGCAGAGTGATGCCAGACGAACACCGTGGTGGAGAGAGGCAAGGGGAGGGATGAGTAGTCGAGGAGTAGTGTTCCCACGGTTCGAGCCATGGTTCGAGCCACGGTACAGCCGCTCAGTATGCGGGTCAAGGAAAGGTTACGGGCCCGTCACGCGGCTGTAGTCCTGCGCAAGCGCGGCCTACCCGACTCCAACACCAACTCACCGCTTCATATCACCTACTACATGGATTTCGACCAAAGAGATGGAGATGGTGTTCGCTAAAGACCACTGCAACTTCGATTCAGGAACAGGAATCACTATGATAACTATTTATAACCTATACTCCTTTTTTTTTTATGAAAATTAATTTTTGGAATTTTTTTTTTTTTTTTAATTTTCATTTGCAAAAAACTGGAAAAACTGCAAGTGCATTTTTTTAAAAATATTTTTTTGTTCTAATTTAATTATTAAAAAATTAAAACCTTCGGCTAACTTTAATATTATTGAAAATTAAGTTAGCTGACATTTAAAAATTTTTAGAATTTTTTTTTATTGAAAAAAGATTACAAAAAAATAAAAAATAAAATTTTTCAAAAATATTAAAATTATAAAAAAAAAAGGAATTTAAATTGCTAAAAGTTTTATGGGTTATTGAAGAAATAATTAAAAAAAAAAAAAGGAATTAGAAGAAGAAGAAGAAGAAGAAAGTCTGAGCCTAAAAAAAGGAGACCCGAATGAAGATTGATTTAGGCATCTGGTACAAATAAAGATAGTAAAAGTCGTCGAATTTGTCAGGAAAGGTATGTCGTAAATAATCGGCACCCCGTGCATACAATAATGAGAATGATAATCAGTATTCAACTCCCACAGGTTGAACCAGAGGCTGTCGGATTGTGTCGCGTCTGTTGTCTACGACAGCATACTCCGAAATAAAAATCGTGACTGTTGTCCGACGCGATTCTTTCACGTAATTCGAATGGAGACCAATCCCAGTAGGAGTATGAGTATGAATATGTGTAGATTGTGTGAGTAGAGTATACGTACAACACAGTGCGCTCTCACGGTACCGCGGTATGTTCTCCGGCTTACACATACGAACATCACACATTTATAAAGGTTAAACGAACGACGAATTTACGGCACGTAGGTACTTGTTCCGCGAAACGCCAGGGGCTCGTCTCCGCTTCCGCATTACTTTTTCCTCGGTCATTGTTTCAACTCTATCTCTATCTCTATCTCTATCTCCAGCTTCTGCTTTTCTCCTACTACTGCTGGTTGTTTATTGTCCCGATCCCCATATTAACTTATTAGTGACAATTAACCCCGGACACACTAATTAAATGATCGAGTTAACGTAAAACCTCGGCTAGGCATCTCGGCTCCTCCGTACATCCAATAAACTTATACTTTTATTATCCCACCCGACTAACTACTTTATTATTATTTACTATTTTGTACTGCAATTTATAGCAATTTATAGCGACGCCTTTCACCGCATCTCTGCCGTAATCTAGATACATTTACTCTCTTATTTATTTTTAAATTTAAACAGACCAAAAAAATACATATTCAAATTAACTTTTAAATATATTTATTTATTATACTTACGTGCATTCGTTCGGCCGATTACAGTGTCCATGTTGTTCGTTACATCCGGGCAGGCACTGTGCTGTAACAAAAAATTCAAAGGTTACGTATTCGCTCATTAAACTTTTTTTTTTATACTGATAAGTAAGTGTCCTTTAAAGTTTTAAATTACTACCCATTACTCATTGTTTTTATTTACTGTTTTCAGAACGAGGCAGTTGGAAATTATTGGGGTGGTTTTTTTTTTTTTTTTTTTTTTTTATAATAACTCTATTTTAAACATAACAGATGGAATACGTTGGATGTAAAAAAAAAAATAGACTTATTTAATTATTCAAGTGAATTAATTCTGTCAATTGGGGATAATTGTATCAGATTTAAAAAATTTATTAATTGGGTAAGTACAATTTTTTTAATAATATATTATAACAAGAAAATATGAAGGCAGATCTAGACATAAAATAATTTAGGGATATCATCAGGATTTAAATGTGCTACATCTATGAATGTACATTTATATATCGTTTTTGGAAATGAATAAATAAATAAATAAAATAAATTTTTAGGAAGAAATCAATAGACCAAAAACCCGGAACTAAAAAAAGTAAAAATTGTAGAGTACGTTGATAGAGGATTTGGCTGGTGGCCATAACCAGTCGATGGCAGTAAGCAATAAGCATTCAGCAGCGTAACGTCTGGGTAAAAGGAAAAAGGAGCATACATATATATGCAGTATGTAATATGTAGTATGCAGTATGCAGTATGTATCACGGAGTATGAAGTATGTAATATGTAGATGTGTATGGATATGGATATGAAGAAAAGCAACCGAGGTATTTTAACGGAGAATCACTGATGGAGAATGGACTGCAGACTGTACATTGTGAACTTTTGTTAATCGGCGTACATACTGGTATCCTCAACTCTGCTCTCAACTCCGTATACCTGTAAGGTAAGCTAAGCGGCATATAATATCAGTACAGCTTTGGTATTTTATCCACCAGAGTACTACGGAGGATTGGTTTACCAGCCGAGTCCGGTCACGATAACATTTGGTCTTAAATGGGGGTTGCTGAGATCTTGGATGTACTTTACCGCTGGGTCATCGCTTCTCCTTGTCGTTTGCCACCCGACCTTGGCCATACCAGTGACTTGGGTAGAGCGGAGAGCACACATAAAACCAGACAACAGACAACAGACAAAGCCTGGTGATACTTTTCTATAGATCCTGTCATCAACGCAGACTCTTATTCTAACTAACCATTAAATAGTTTCATTATTTTTTTTATTTCTTCTTTAGCTTTAGCTTTAGCTTCTTCTTCTTCTTCTTCTTCTCTCGGATGTCTCCTTGTCGTCTTACGGTTGCCCGCGAATAACCAACGTTTGGTATTTATAGTCTGTGTGCTCCGCGGCGCATATATCCACGCCGAAAGGCTGCGAAAGGAATGGCCGAATCCCAGGGATTCCTCGATCCTGATACGAGCCAGAGTCTGAGGAAACGCTAAAGCCGCCGGAGTGTGTATGTACCCCGACATTGCTTGTGAGAGACAAATAAAAAATGAGAATCAAGAAAAGAATTTACGACAAGAACCTCCATATTTCTTTATTCTTTCTTCATTCTTCCGCCCCCACTGACTATTTTATTTTATTATTATTATTATTGCTTTTATCATCTCTTTTTTTTTTTTTTTTTTTTTTTTTTTTTTTTTATATTCTTCCCTTTTATTGCAGACATTTGTTTATAATTTCGCAGAAAGTAATTGTATTTTTTTTTTCAGGTGAGGAAAAGCTCATCCGTGACCACCTTTATGATTCTCTCTCTTGATGGTGTAACGGCCTTATCGATTTATATTTTCGCCGGCTTTCTCCGTTGGCAGTCCGAATTGTATAATGGAATAAAATAAAATAAAACGTGAGCTCACTCCAGTCAAAGGACTTGCACGTGAAAAGGAACATGACAAAAAAAGCTACATTGTTGTAGCAATAGGTATATAGAGTTTATTCTTCTCTATTATCCATTTGGTTGGTAGGTTTACCTGTTTTTGGACAAGTTTTGTGTGTGGAAAGGCACAAGAAGGTCAGGAAGCGTCAGGTATGTCGCGAGTCAATGTCCAAGAAAAAAGGAAAACCCATTAAAATTAATGTCTATGTATATGTGTGCATGGATATGAGAGAAAGAGAGAAGTAGATGGCCAAGTCTCGAGCAGCTGTCGGTTAAAGCACCCAACGAGGTACCCGACGAGGCAGCTGTCGAGGGCAGCCCTGGGCCGCACTGCAGCTGCCTTGTCCTCTAACTCTCTATGCCTTCATTGCCTTCATTGCCACTACACCACACTATACACTATACACTGTCCTGTACAATGTATATGTGTATACTGCAGACTGAGAAGAAAAGCAAAGATAAAATTATCAACCCCCGAAATAATTCACCCCTTTGACTTATTGCAGTCGTAATCGCCGGAGGATTCCAGACAACTCAGACTTATTACGACTAATAGTACAATAAAATATATTTTACTGCTTGCAATTTATCGGGGTTAAATAATCCTGGTTACTTCTATGAGCTTCGACCCTAACAATTCATCAAATTTATTATGCAATGTATTGTAATCATTTTTTTATTACTTATAAACATGGCCAAGAAACTCTTTTTGAAATTGAATTAATCAAGGTAATTTAAATAAATTAATATGTTTTTTTTAAAAATACTATTTTGAAAAAAAATTGTGGCTCTTGAGTCAAGTTAATTTTTTTATCATTGTAAATTGCAAAAAAAATTTTTCTTTCCAGATAATTTGCCGAGGGAATAATTTATTATGATTGTGATTACTTGAGGGGTTGCGCAACAGGACAACTAGACCGGACAACGGACATTGTCGCGTAACGAGCGACGAACAATGAGAAACAAGCAACAGAATGATTGGAGAAGGTATATAATAGTGAATAATACTAACGGGTGTTGCAGTATTCGCCCTTCCATCCTGAGAGACAGACTTTCTTGCCAGTAGAACTACAGGTGTAGTGTCCAAAAATGTCGTCGTGAGCTGTGCAGATATTTTCGCATCCCTTGCCGTAGTAGTTGGCACTGCAGATTACTCTGTACTCGTAGACCATCCGCGCATGGGCGCTTATGTGCTCATCCTCGAGCCAGTCTGTCCCGACGTCGACCCATCTCTGGGTCGTCAACCTCGATATGAGGACTTTTTCTGTAACAAAAAAAAATTTCATTAGTATTTAAGTCTTTACTGCTGGAGCTTATGCTGATGAATTTTATTTTTCAGTCTGGAGTTTGCGAGAAAACATGGAAATTGTGTGCTGGTCATCATCATCATTATCATCATCAAAAACAGCAGCAGCAGCAGTACAGAGACCGGACGCTCGTCCGCTATTGCTGCTCTGCCGACGGTGTGCATCCGGTAGAAAGAAAGTGCATGTATATTTTGGTATATTGAGATAAGTATTGCACAGAGGGTATATGGATTATCTGAAAAAGAGCCAAGCTGGGCCTTTTTTCCCTACTTAGCGTCAGAGGTTGTTTTATTATTGTTTTTATCTCCCACTACACTGGAGCTAACTCCAGAGTATATTTAGTAATAAAGTAATATTATTAAATAATAAAAAATAAAACTAGCCCGTTATGCATGTACCGTGAAAAGTAAAAGCTGGGTAATGTATACCTTGGAGTTAGATAAAAAAAATAAATAAAATAAAGTAAAAAATATTTGCCAAGCAGTGAAGTGCTTTGGTCGAAATGGTCTGACGTTTAGTTTAGGGGGAAGGGAATAGCTTGTCTCAGTAGTCTGAAAATAAGTGAAAGAGGGATGGATGGCGTGCCCAAAGATACTTAAAGTCATTTTCTCGTGTTGTAGTATCTCGAACGCTACGCGCGCGTCTTCCCAGAAGGCAAGTGGCGGTTTTGTGTATACCCGGCTACTACACACTACTAAAATCATCTCGGCTTGTTGGGCTTAGTCTTGGAGATGCTGGTGCCGATGCTGATGCTGATGGTTATTCCAGCCACTCAAACTAGCGTCTGGACTACTTGATTTGGATGGCTCTCACGCCCCGCAACCGTCAATTCTATCACCAATCAGACGCCAATCATAGAAAATTTTTTATTTATAAAAATATTGAGCTTTACTTGCTTTATTTTATTTTTATTTTACTTTTATTGTTTTACTTTGTTAAAGGTGGAGATGTTAAGGAGCAACACTCGTAAAAGTTCGAGCTGAGATTCTGGATTAAAGATCAAAGATTTAAGATTGTAGACGGAGGATGTGAATTTACAACTAGTGGATTCGATTTGATAGCGATGTATTCAAATTTAGGTGTATGTTTTAAAAGATTTTAAAATTATGGGAGACTGTATAATCGCGTGTGGCTCTTATATGTATATATATAGTATCGTATTAATTCGAGCGATAAAATAAGAACAAAATTTCGGGGTTGGCAGGTGTAGTAGGCGAGGCAGGTAGAAAATAACAAGAAGAATGAACGCGAATGGAGCTCGGGCTGGATAAGAAGGAGAAGAGGGGGACCAACGATTGTGAGAAAGGAAGCAACAGCATCCGAGCTGTAAGCCCGGCAATAAAGCCCTCGTTTCGACCGGGAAATATTGCGTGCTGGATTTTTACGTCCGCTTCACTCTCGAGTATTCATCCCGTCTTACACGAGGCCCAGAAGAAAGAACACTGCTAAATATTTTAAATAAAAAAAAAAAAAAAAAAAAAAAAAAAAAATACTTGGATATAAAACTCCAATACGTTTTTACGGAAGCTATGGAGAACTCTCAACAGAACATGGAAATTTAATCGTAAACCTTGCTGCATTGTTATTGGGGTACGCCAGTTTATTTTTTAACTGACAAATATTTTTATGGATATCTTCTTTCATGAGAAAAAAAATTCAAACTTTTATTTCATTCTCACTGATAATTTATTATCATAAGTATTTAGAAATATTGATATTTTTCAGGATATAAGCTCATCCCGATGTTACACTGATCAAGATCTTTCATTTGAGTACCCACATTAATTTTTCATATATTTTATATATTTATATATATGTATATATGAAAAATATATCAAAAATGCATGTGAGTACTCAAATGAAAGCTTTTGATGAGTCTAACATCGGGATGAGCTTATATCTTAAAAAAACGTCAATATTTAAGAAAGTACAGTTCAATTTTACAAATTTTCTTATTTTTCAGGTAAAAAAATAATAAATGAATATTATTATAATTATTGTTGTCTACCCAGAGGAAAAGGAAAAAAGGTGGTTACAGCAGTGTTAATACAAGAATCATGTAGGATTTCGTACACTTGGGTTTTGTGTTACCTACTCACTGGTAGATACTATAAGGTTACACAGGAAGGAAACACTAGCACAGTGTTTGCGCCCACACGTTTTCGTCCTTATTCATTCACTTTGTAACACAGAGGTTTTTTATGCCCATACCAGGCGTCATTCATGTATTTATTGTCCTCTTTAAAGTTAAAATATTTCTTCTTTTACTATTAAAACTCCAGACTTTTCTAATAAATAATATAAAAATTTTTTAGGAAACTTACCAGAGGAATGAGTTGCGTTGTTGGCGTCATGGTACGCCTCGATTATCAGCGAGAATGTTCCCTGTAAAATAAAAATAATAATTATTATTGTAAGTATATATTTAAATATTAATACTAGTGGTAATTTTGTTGCAGACAGTCTTTAAACGGTCTTGAGCTAAATAAATTAGCAGCTGATGTCAACGACAGTGATATCGTTTAAGGGAAAAAGAAACATGCAAGGAATTATTATCCTTCCTTTAGTGAACTTTCAGAGTAGAGTAGAGCAGAGGTATAAATGTGCTTAGTAATAACAATAGCGAGACACACACACAGCAGGCGATAAATCATGACACGAGGGGGAAAAAGTGACGCGTGCTTACTTGCCACACGTGTTACACAAAATTACGATACAATTTTTAAAGGGTTACAGTTTTAAAAAATATATTTTATGTACCAGACTTGACTACTCTAATTATTATTATTATTATTAGTGTCATTACGCAGCGTAAAATTAATTATCCGTTTGGTTATTAAAATCCCAAGTATATATGTACACATAACCCCGTTAGTTTATATCTTCGCTTAAATAATAAATTTCTCACCGGTGAGAACCAAATAAATATTTAAATAAATTAGTTTCGTGATGTCGGTATCATATGTTATATATTATATATGCATATAGATATTAATCTGGAGAAACATGCATGATAATTGTAGCGAATAAATATAAATGCCGGTATAGGAACAAGAAATAGGCATAACTTATTTTTATTTAGGTTTTTTTAATAAAAATTTTTTTACTTAAAAAAAAATAAGACGATAACTAATCTTGTAAAAATTATATAAATTTATAACTACAAGCAATATTTGATACAATTAAGCAAAACTCGCGAGGAATTGTAAATCTGTTATACATTTAATTACAATAGCACTTACAATGAGGCAATTGCAAAAACTGATGGACAAATTTATTATGATCTCTTTCTTTAATTTTTAATTTATAAATTAAATTTAAGACAAGTAATTTATTAAGAAATAATTATAATATTAAAATGGACACAATATAATAATAATAATAATTTAAAAAAAGGGAAAAGAAATGCCTTTTAAATAATAAATTTTTTTTTTCAGATCCAAAAGAAGAAACAAAATAAATTTTTAGCAAGATTTAGTGCAACTTTAAGGTATTTGCACACTTAGTAAGACTGGAGAGTATCGACTGGGCTGGTGGTTTTGTCGTAAATAAAAAGTAGGTGGAGATAAATTACCGAGGAGACAAATGCCACCGTTATTACTGAGGAATCGGTATTGAGTTTGACAAAAAACGTATTCCAACAAACTAAAACCTCGAGCACTTGAGCTCGTATCGGGGGAACAATGTGGGCTATACTATATAGTGAATGCTCTCTACTACACATACTCCAAACTAAGTTTGTTAAACTTTAAGTTGAGAATGATCACACATACATATATATAGATATATATAAATCTCACACACTCACCCAACAATGCTCTTTGTCTGACAGATGTACGAGAAAGAAGGAGCTATAAAGTTGCAGCCAAGGTATCTCGGGCCTTTGGATGGATAAAAGGCGAGAGAGCAAGTGAGCAAGCCAGAGAGAACGGCTCGAGAAAGAGCCAGCGAGAATGAATTGACCCAGGAGAGAGAGAGAATACGAGAAGGCGAGACGGGGCGCAGCTCACTCGGGAGTCGGTTCCCACGAGTTGTGCTAAGGCAATCCGACATACCTACACCAACACCAACAGCACACACTTGTCTTGTTCTTCTTTCATGTCTCTCATCTCTTCTTTCACGCACAGCACACACATTCATCCTTAATATTGTACACACAATACAGGCAAATTGTAGTCGATGCAATCTCAGCCATACGAGTATGTATTTGTACTTATTAATCATCTTGGACACAGTCGTAGTCCCGAGCAAAGAACAACGACCAAAGAACCAAAGAACCAAAGAACCAACCAACCAACCAACCAACAAAATACCAAATGGCTCATCAGATCTATACTCCGCGATTAACGCTAAAACAGGTATTATATACCACCAGACCATCACCATCAAACTATCCCATGCCGATTATATTTATATATACTCCATATAATACTCAATAGCTAACATAACAAGGCGCCAGCTAATTCAATCGCTATTTATACTTTATTATCGTTATATCTGTGTATCCCTACTATTGCTAGTACTACTAGTTAGACACACACACACCATCAACTCTGTTATTAAATCACAAACTCTATTCATTTTTATGTCATGTGTCTACTGCGCTTTATTTACATAACACACATATTTATATGAACTAACAAATTGCTGAAAATACATACAAACATTTACTCTCTACACTTTCGAATGGCTACGTTTGTATTAAATTAACATAAAGAGTAATTTATGAAAATTAAGTTAGCTCACATTTAAAAATATTTAGAATTTTTTTTTATTAAAAAAAAAAAAAAATTGCAATTGTAAGTGCAATTTTTAAAAAATAATTTTTTTAATAAAAATTCGGCCAAGTTTATTATTAGTATTATCAAACAACCTCTACTCCAGTCGGTAGCTATTTATCCATTAGATTGTTGGGACCCAGTACACCCTACATATACTTTAATCTTACATCTCACACTCAATTACAATCACATTTTTTTTTTTTCAGAATTAATTTCACAAGTCAAGCTCCAAAAAAAAAATTATTACATCACATTTAATTAATTATTAAATTAAATTAAAGAGCCAAGATTTCGGGAGTTTTTTTACTTCCAAGAAAAATAGTCCTTTAGCTTGGATTCTTCACTAAAATCGGTAAGTTATTTTTTAGTAAAATTTCTAAAATAAAAAAGAAATAAAATTGTAGCCGGTGAGCAGACGCCATATGTTGGTAAATTAAACTCCAGCTCTGGGAGTTTGCGTTTTAACTATAACATCAAGAGTAGACACTCGAGCGGATCAAGCGGATGAGGGACAGGATGCTTGGATCTAAGTTTCACTAAAATACTTTATATTACTTCTGGGACTAGACTAGTTGTTAGATATAATATCGAGAGTGAGTACTAGAGATGATACGATAAGTCGCCATATGTATGTCTCTTGCAGGTTCGGTATCTCGAGGGACAATACGCGGACAACAATAGACCCAGAGCTTTTTAGCTTGCTATTATCTCGCTCTTACATCACCATCTGCTCTCTTTTTTACAACACTCCAAGCTCCTGTACAAGCACTTGATCGAAATTTATTGTCAGAAGCCCGTTTTTTGTAAGTACACCTCATACTTTCAATAATAACAATAATAATAATAATAATAATAATAATAATAATAATAATAATAATAATGAATTATTTTTAAGTTAAACTTACCGGCCAGGAAAAGTTGAAGAAAAATCTAATGGGGTTGGTAAAGCCCCTGGGAGTAGAGACATCAGGGCTGAGATTTACAACATTGCCCCCGAGAACGGGTGTCACCTCGTCCCCGTAAGTGCAGGGCGTCGTCGTGTCGATCTTCGCCTGGTACTGCTTCAAACAAATCCTGAACCTGGTCTGGCAGGTTCCAATGCACTCGTTGCTGGTCTTTGAAGTCATTCCCGAGCAGCATTTCCCCGTGTTGTCTTTCCCGTACTCGTTGATGAAGGACTTGAGTCTCAGCTCAAACACCCCCGAAGCATGCACCTGAAAATTAACACCAGAGTAAGTATTTGTTTGGATCATTTTTTTATTCATTATTTTTTATTTTTTTTTTTTTTTTTATTACTGGGGCTTATTTATAAAGCATTTACATATTACACATGACATCATGTGTCAACTAAAACGTGTACGGTCTTGTTCGACTCTCATCCGCCTTCGTCATCTGCAGGCATACATTATAGCACATAGATTATTAAGCGTATGTATTTAACTTTATTTTATTAAAGATGCTAGGCTCTTCCAGAGAATCCTTAGGAATTTACACGACGGGAGTCGACACGATTGCCGCACGTGCTATCTCTCCCCTATAACAACCGTATATGTTTTTATATACATGCAATTTTTTTTCACCCATCTCCTGCCAAGTAGTTAACGCACCAACAAATTATAATTTTTAATTATTTCTTTTTTTTTTTTTTTTTATTTAAAAATTATTTATAATATTAAAATTTAGTTAGCTGACTTTTGAAAATTTTTGAAAAACTTTAAAAACTGTAAGTGCAATTTTTTTAAAACATTTTTTTGTACTAATTTAATTATTAAAAAATAAAAAATGTGTCGGCTAAATTTAGTATTATTAAAAGTTAAATTATAAATAAAAAATTGCAATTATAGTTTTTCAATATTTTTACATATAAAATTTTTTTTAAAAATTATTTTTTAAATATTGGCAAACTTAATTTTAAAAAAATATTTTAATAACTTTTTTTTCTGTTTATTTAAAAGTAATAATTTCTAAAATTCCAGATTTGATTTCTTACCTAGAAAGTTAAAAACAAATATGAATATTAATTAAAAAAAAAAAATATTCTGAAAAAAAAAATTTAAATAAATTAAAACCAAAGAATTTAATCACCGGCTAAAGAATTCGACGAATAGCAATAGTATTTTAAAGCGAACCATTAACTATTAATTTAATTTGTTGGACTATCGTTAAAACCACGGTATATTTCTGGTGATGTCATGTACATGCTTCCGATGGCTATCGGTAATTTCAAGTTATTTAATTTAACAACAACCATCTGAGGAAGTCCAAAAAAAAAAAAATAAAATAAAATAAAATAAAAAAATGTAAAACTTACTGTACGAGGTGACGGCAAAAGCACTACCGCGACCGTCCACACTAGCATCGTCGTCCACATGTTGTGTCAAAAGCTCTAGTTATTCAGAGCCGTGTCTCCGATGTTTACGATACTAAATTCGTCAACTAGCTGTTACCTACTCGAGGTAATTTTTTTAATTATTCTATGCACAGCCATAGGCTCTAATTTTCTCCAATTTCTTCCTAACAAAAAATCTCCACTATTTTATTAAAAAGCTATTTTTTTCCTCAATAAAATATTATTACAAAAAAAAAATAATAATAATAATAATTCACTTAGCAGGAGCACTGTTTGTTAATCAACACAACACAATACACAGTTGTATTCCATTAATCCATGCCAATACCAGTGTGTTCCTCGGAATCAACAAAAAAAATCCTTTTTTAAATGTTTAACAAAAAAAAAAAAAACACTCCACTTTCACAATCAAATAATGAAAATAATTAATTAATATTTTATTTATAATTCTAGCAATAAATATATTTATTTATCCAATGGTTTGTTTATCACTGGGTAAAAAATATGACAGACAAGGAAGTTCCCGGTAGAGAGCAGAGCATCGTCTTCCGTCGACGATGAATCGCTTACTGGCACACTGTGGTGGCACACTCTGTTGATTTCAACTGGCGTACCGGTGTAACAAGATGACTCTCTGAGCTTCCCCTATTTCCCCTCTCCGAGCCGACAGTTACTTCTCCTGAGTGGTGGGGGCAAGTTGAAAGAGTCAAGGATTCAACTCAGCAATATAGAGTATGTAGAGGTGAGTAATTTTATTTTATTTATTATTTATACTCCAATTTAAATGGCTTTAATTAATAAAAAAAAAAATAATAATAATAATAATAATTTAATAATAAAAAAAAAGCCCGTTGGAAAATTCACTATTCTTCTTTATTTATATTTCTTCTTATTCTTGTTCGTAGTCTTCTCAAAGCCGGATCGTTTTCACTAACGCCACACTTGGTTACCACCAGACACTAATATCCTCTATTGAAAGCACTGCACCAAGATCTTCAACTCGGATGATAACACATGCACTTTTTTTTTATATAATTATTAAAATTAATAATGTAAGTAATTTTATTTTATTTTTTAATAATTCCAATTGTCACTTGCACAGTTAATAATAATAAACACACGTGGTGATAATTAATAAAATATATTTCAGAAAAGGGCGCTTTGCTTTGAAAACAGTTGGGCTAAGATTAAGTGAGAGCAACTGAGATCAACCCTCGACTGGAGGTATCAGTCGACCGGCACCCCTACTTATAATGGTGGTCTCGGGGCCCTAAAGGACACCGTCTACGTATTCACGACCACATGATTCTCCTAGCTGGAGAAAGAGAGAGAGAGAGAGAGGGAGAGCTGGAAGCCTGAAAAAGAAGGTAAGTTGGGGTAGAATCCACACAGACTTGTATTACTTGGAACGTAAACACACTGGGAGCTGGGAGCCATTGCCTGGTGGTATGCAGTGGCATGGCAAAGTGAGCGAGAGGTGGAGCAAGGGAACACAAATATAGTAGGGGAGATTCAAGGGAGGCAGCTGCAGGCCGGCTGCACGCGTCAACCACCCTATCGCTGCCTATCGCTCAACCACGGAAACTTGTATGCTTCTGATCTATATGTGTATGAGCACATAGACGGGCATGGGTATTTGGTGTACGCTATGCAGGACGTGTGCATGCGCGCATCACCTACAGAATATTTCGGATTTTTTTTTTTTTTTTAACAGACAAAAATTCTAGATTTAGTTTGTATTATATCCTTATTAGAGCTCCTCCTTTGCAATTTTGAAAAAAGAATTATAATCCTTGATCCTGTCGATAGGGACACAATTCTGATCGGCTTTATATGTTATGTGTCCAAGGCACGCGTCTAAATGACGTCACGTTTTTTTTATTTGAAGGTATTACGTACACAAACGGGATCGCTAATTGAACTCGTGTTTCAATGATCATTAATTATAAATTATAATTTGTAGATTTGCATTTTAAAATGACATCATTAGCTACTGCAAATGCTATCCTATTTGCATACTTTAATTTGTACCAATAAATTTTATAACGACGCAATCTGCATTTTAATATTTATGCATTGATAGAAGGATTTAATTTCAATCAATATTGTTTAACATTTGAATAAAAAATTCTTCTATCAGTGTATAGATTTTTAATTGCACCAGATAGAGAGAGAGATCTAGATTGTTATTGTTTTTATTTTTGTCCTAAAAGAAAAAATCTACGGGCGAGGACAAAAAGTCCTTCCGGTGGCGAGGTGGTTCAACAGGTCAGACTTACTTGGGGGCATATGGAACCACTTCCGGCACACGTCGCTCGTGTTTTCATAATAAACATAGTTTTTAAAATTAATATGTAATATCGAGTGACAACCCATAAAATCTTAATTGTTAAATAATAGGACATTGTTATATATATTTTATAATATTAAAAGATAAAATTTTTAATGCAATTGTGAGAGTACATAGAGTTTGATCGAGGTCAAGCACGAGACACGTGAGGACGTCACGCGACTTATGCTCTCTCTTTCATCGAGTCATCCATTCATGCTTTGCGTAAGTCTTTTTGCATCAACCACACACGACACTGTTACATATATACTCACAATTGTTCACTTGCAGGTAATTTATTCGCGGGAATTTTCTCTGCTCATTATATTATTTTAATATCTATATTATTAAGAGAGTAAACAAAATTTTGTGGTCAGTATATTAAAAATTAAAAAATGAATTTTTATCTTTTGAACAAATGACATTTTTAAAAATATAAGCTCACTCTGACATTACACTCATCAAGAGCTTTCATTTGAGTACCCACATCAATTTTTCATATATTTTATATATTTATATATATGTATATATGAAAAATATATAAAAAATGCATGTGGGTACTCAAATGAAAGCTCTTGATGAGTGTAACATAAAGATGAGCTTATATCTTTAAAAATATTAATAATTGAGGAATTATTAACTTTATTAATTAATAAAGCAAAATTTTATTTAAGTACAGTTCACAAGTCACGGTAATCACATAGTGACTGCAAAGTTGATAGTCAATTTTTAATTTATAAAATAGCTATTCAAGAACGTGACTTTAAATGTGAGTAGTTGCTTAAAATAAAAATGATTTTTTTTTTGAATAATATTTTTTGTAAGCGAAAACGTGATACAGAATTGTAGTTTGAGATTATTTATAAGTTTATTCAATTGATTAGAATTAAAAAAAGGTACTTCCATCTGTTGCAAATTGCAGAAGAAATAAATTAACAATGAAAACTGTGAAAGATGTTTTTAGCAGTGGGGATACACGTGCCGCACGCGTCTTATTTATCCATGAGCTTCATTATCATCTTTTGTTTAGTAAGTATATACAATTAATAAGTACGTTGATCCAAACAACAGCTCTTGGAGGAAGTCTTAAACAATGGATTTAAAAATTAGTGTTTTTATTATTTTTATTTATACTAATTATTTATAATTTTTTTTTTTTTTTTCTAGATAATATTACCATAAATATGGAAGTGGAAACAACTATTGCACTGTAAATTATTATACCAACTGAAGATCGAGTGCAGCTGCTGCTCTCCGCTGCAAAAAATAACTTCCTCCGGAGGAGCTTTTACTTATACATTTATTGTATGTACATAAAATAATATAATACATTTATATAGGTCGAATTTAAGAAGCACTTTTAACATTATATTTTTCATCAAACTGTTGTTGTTATACAGGCACTATTTCCGTGTTCGAGCAAACTATCAATGGAGCACTTAAAATTTATTAAGTGAGTGCTTTTTTTTTTTTTGTTTAAAAGACAAATAATACCAGAGAGAATGGAATCAAGAGATTAAATTCAAAGAAAACTCCGGAGAGTCTTAAAATAAGTTGATTATTGAAATGGATTTGTGGTAAAACTAATGGCAGATGGCCAGACGCATTTTCTTAATTTAATTGGGTAAAAAAAGGCATGCGTGTGTAATAAAACAAGAAAAAAAAAAAAAAAGGCCCAGAAGAAAAAGGGAGGAAGGAAGGAAGAAAAAATGGGATAGGAAGAGCGAGTTTTTGGCCAGCACCTCTATCTTACTACATCGTAGCATTCGTAGGAGCTAAATCAGTGTGCTGGGGTGTGTTATACATATATGTCTTCTTTTTGCTCGGTTGAGAATTCTCATTTGTATGAGTATATCCGGAAGCACGAGTAGAGGCGAGCCGGATAATAAAGGGGAGGCGGAGAATCGGAGACCCTTCGGCAACACGTGTGCAGTTGTAAAGGTTGCAAAGGTGTATGGATCATAATGACGGTGGAAGCCTCCGAGCAAGACAGTGGGAGTAAGATGCAAAAAGAAGCTGAAGAAGTTGCGCTGGTGGTAGAAAATAATAACAACCTTGATATAATATCAGAGTCTGCTCATTTACACATCCACATCCACATCCCATAAGAGCTCAATATAGCGGAAGCGAAGGTGGTCGCAATCACCCCTTACACGGGCCACTTCCGCCTCCTTTCAAGTGGGCTCTCATCTCTGTGTATACTTTTTTTCATCACGTGCCGACACTTTTTCCCCGTAATTTTTTAATATAATGTTATATACAAGTACAAGCAACTAGTCTAAAAAATATTATTTTTTATTATTATTTTCAGCGCTCATCCGACGCATGTGTTGTTTACCGAAGATTAATTGCAATCGATCTAACAGTTGTTTACTCTCAGGATTATTTATATGTTGACTGTTGTCCTGAAAAAAGAAGACACTATTAGACAGACAGACTAGGGTGCAGTTACTGTGATTTATGGCTTTATATCCTCAAGTATGTGCTTCTGTTGTCCAGGTACGTGATTACTTCGTCACAGTTGATTGTAAATTTTTTTTTTATTTTCCTCAGGATGTAAATACACAAGGGGAGCCAAAATTCTTCCGACACATGTTCAGCTGATATTACGTAGATGTAACCCTAGGTACCTAACCAGAGCTCTCATGCGAAAGTTCTTCCTGAACTTGGACGAGGATGGAAGTGTGTAAGCTCGGAAGAATAGAAATCGAATGAGCAGTGAGAGAAACGTCATGTTATACAGATGTGACGACCGGCAAGGGACTGTGCTCTATTCTGACGACATCCTGTCTTAAAAATTCAATGCCCGGCAAGGAGACTTGCTTATTATTAATTGTTCAAGTTCCTGTTGAAGAGTACTGTAGATCATTATTAAATCCAGGGAAGGAACTAATCCAACACATGTACCTTTATCCTTTTTGTTTTTTACTTTTTACTTGTTTTTGTCTTTAAATTCTACCTGGTCGCCGCTTTTATTGTTATTTTATTTGGTATAGTAAATAACTCAAACTTAGAAATACTCCAAAGATTCCAAAATAAAATATTGTCAATATTTTCTGGTATTTATCCAACGCAATAGTAACCAGGGATCTCAATGTTTCGACTTTTAAGGAATAAATTATGAAAGTGAGATTTAAATACGAAGGCAGATTAGAAAACCATCCAAAGAATAAGACTAAAACAGTTCAAGACAACTGATTTAAAAAATCGTCTTCATAAAAATTATTTATTGTTATAAAATAACAGCCTAATACAACAATTTGTATTTATTCGTAATATTTTTAAGCCTCCAGACACATTTAATATCTAAATTTGATATTAAAGATAATTTGACTGAAAAATATTATGAATAAATACAAATTGTTATATTAAACTGGATAGCCTAATAACAATTAACTTAAAATAGACAAATTATTAAAAAAATGCAGTACAGAAAGCACAAGTTGGTCCACAGTCGTAAAAATAAAAGTGGAGAACAATTCTAAAATTAATAAAATAATAACAAAACTATTATCATTATTTTTATAGGTGCAAGTATATTTGATCGAATAATGATACGACTTGGACATATGTGTGTTGATTATTTGGGATGGAGCAGCTTCAGGATCGGTGGATACATATATCCGACATACGCATATCCGACCAACAGACGAGAGGAAGAACAGCAGCCGTCTCTTTTTGGATAGCTCGCTCAGCTGCCGTAGCTTCCCACGCTACTAACACACTTACATCCTCGTGTGTGTTTTCATATGCTGCTGCTGCTGCTGCTGTGCTGCTGCTGCTGCTGCACCTACCAACCCACCAGCCTACCTGACTCCGGCATCACCGATCACACA
Source organism: Cotesia vestalis (assembly GCA_000956155.1). Classification (NCBI taxonomy): domain Eukaryota; kingdom Metazoa; phylum Arthropoda; class Insecta; order Hymenoptera; family Braconidae; genus Cotesia; species Cotesia vestalis. The sequence goes on along the minus strand of JZSA01004514.1, from coordinate 2,857 downwards.
CACTCACACACTGTTAATACCTGATGCCTATACAAATGTCCAAAAAGAAGGACAATGCCAACTTTCATGCGGTCTTTCTAGGCACATGCCACTCTGCTTTACCGAGCAGGTGTCTCAGCGCTATTATTGCCAATTCAATATATTTCGGGTGTATATATACACTAATGTATTTTAAATAATATTAACTATTTATCCTTTAAGGCCCGGGCTACTTTATGGCTCCGGATCGGTACAGATGCAAAAGCTATCAGCGGATCATGAGAACGCGGATCATGATTCTCAAAGTGAGCAATGGTATCCACCGAGCCACAAGAAGAACAAGAATAACCAAGAAGAAACATAACAACAACAACAACAACAACAACAAGACCAAGAAGAAGAGGAAGGGTTGATCGTTGGTTCCGCCATCAGCAGGGTGGTGTCTAAGATGTAGATGGAGGATCACAGCTGCTGTTCGGCAACCAACCTTATTCCACCGTACCATCTTTTTTATTTATGCCGTAGACTTTTCGGTTCGTCTTATTCTCCCACGCTCCTGGTTCACATATATATCTACATATATCTTAACCTGTACTCTATATTTATCTCGAGGGTTAGGGAACCGATTCAAAAAATTTATACTATTTTTATACTACTGACTTTAAATATATAATTTATTTTTTTTTTTTTGCAGGAAAATTTTAAATAATTCACCCAGGATTTTTTAATGATTTTTTACCGGGTGATGATTAATAATCAATTGGAAATAAATAAATCACCAGGGACAATTTAATTAAAGTTGGAGGTCGAAATTTGCCGTATGAAGTGCGGCATTTATTAAAAAAAAAAAAATAAAAGGCCGTACGCAAATGAAGATGAAAGTATGAGGAAGGACGACGGGATAGAGGAACATTGATGCCCGGATCCCGATGTAGATGATATACATAGAGAATTACCAGCGATGCGGATGAATAAGGAGAGAGCGTTGCCGGAAAGGTGCTGCAGACTGCAGATGGTGGAAATCTCAGGAATAAAGCAAGTAGGAGGGGCGCCCGAGTACGCACAAGGTTTTTTTCCCAAAGATCAAGGGGAGACACGGAAGGTGGCTAGCACCTGGTCATGGCGGTGGTTGCTGGCCCGATGCAACAGATGCCTACTCTTATTCCACTCTTCCTTCTCCTTGCTCTTCTTCTGATTCTTCTTCTTCTGCTTCTTCTTTGAGAGCATATACAGTCAGTAGTGTTAATATTATCTTTTTTGGTGGTATTATTGTTGTTATTATTATTTTCTTGACTATTCTGTATGTACGCGTGACACGAGTACTATTTTTGGCGCGTGGCTGACTGTCAAATTATTCAACAGCATCCACTCAGGATTTTTTTTTTTTTCACTCAAGTGCAACCTGGAAGACTACATGCTTATGGATATATATGTTCTTATTTTTATGGTGGATCTTGAAGACTGAATTTTCAAATGTGTAACAACCACAAAAATGAAGTAGCTACAGATCTTGAGAAATGAGAAATAAGAAACAGAAGCCGCAAAAGCAATAACAGATTGTTATTGCCCTTCTGGTACGGCTGCTGTTACTGCTGCTGCTGATACATCCATCTGACGCTCTTCTACTCTTATACATATATGTCGAGTAGAGCTTTTCTGTTCTTCGCCGGCATGTTAAATTATTTAATTAATTTTTTTAAATTTTTATTGACGCTTGAGAAGAAGAAAATCTGTGATTAGATCCAGTAACCGGGCGTTTGATGTTTATATTTGCCCAACTGTCCACTCTGTTACACTGTTACACTGGAATTAAATCTTTTAAAAAAATATGGAGATGTAAACATTATCCAGGTACGGATAACAATTTTTTTATAATAAAAATATACTCGGCATATGTTGTAAAAAAAATCACTGAAGAATCGTCGTCTTTACCTTCAGGACATGAGAAGGACTCATCCTGGCAAAGGTAAAGAAAAGAAAATAAAAGAAAACAAGACAAGGGAAGGTAAAAAGGAACAACAGCTGCGAGACACCCCAAAATGATGGAAGAACAACCTTTTGAATCATGACCTGGTCGCACTCTCTCGTTCTTTCTTTCTCTTACCATCTGTCTCATACAACCAGCCTTAAAAATTATTTACACGTGGAAATATATATAATTTTAGCGCGATTTATTTTTAACAAGAAATTATACACTCGAGGATTTTTTGGTTAATTAACAAATAACTACCGAACGAAATATAAGCTTTTATATTTCATTATTTTACCGCTGATAATTTAGCTGTAATAGCTAATAGCCAAGACTATCGTATGTATTTTTACTTAAAACTTATTTTATTATTTAAATGCATGGCTTCGTAAGAAAAATAAAAAATACGGCAGATGTTTTGTGTCGGAAATTTTCCTTACGTAAAAAATAAACATATAGAATATGTATATATATATTATTATTGCAATAAGAGTTCTGCTGGTTATAAATTAAATATTTACCAAGTTAAGGAAATGTACCAGCATAATTACGCTCAAGTACAACGGTTATTAAAAAATAATTAAGTATATGTAAATGTGTTAGTGGAAATAGAGAAATTTATTTAGAAAATAGATTAGCTTGACTGCTGCTGGTTAATTAGAGGAATTATAAGCTCTGTGACTAATTATTGCGCGTTTATCTTTAATTTTAACCGAGTTTGGTGATTGCTTTTATCAATTACTTTTTATTCTACTTAACCTGCTTATACTCTAATCTTCCTCCAGTGAATGAGAAAAATTTTTAGTGTTAATGAAAATTTATTACCTCTATAAAATTTAGTCAAAAATTCTCATCACTTTTTTTTTTTTTTTTTTTTTTTTTTTTTTTTTTTTTTTTTTTTTTGCCCTT
>JZSA01004513.1:0-17551 GCA_000956155.1 Cotesia vestalis | reverse complement strand
AAAAAAAAAAAAAAAAAAAAATATTATTATTTTAAAAATATTTTTTCACCGAAAATAGACATGTGTAGGTAGATATATATACCTGCAGGCTAATATATATAATATAATATGTATATAAGCTGGAAGGTCTTACGAGTATGATTTACAGAGCACCTTTCATATCGGAGGAAAATCCAAAAAATAATCGGAAACCTGGTAACCAGATGTACTCATCATAAAAACAACCTTCCAAGGTCCAAAAACATCTGGAATTTATTTTACGCTGATGAAGCGCTTTTCGTATTATTTACGTCTGGAATTTCCCTGTTGAACCCAGTCTGTGAGGATTTTTTTTTCGCCAGGTATGCTATACCCCTATGGGACACGAGCTGTGGGCAGTATGACCAGCACATGTAAGAGATTACCTATTGTCCTTACCAGTTTTGGCAGTGGAAAATAAAACAATCTTTGTACGTACATTTAATTCTCCAGAGGATTTTTTTATCGTGGAAATAATGCCTGCAAGTAATGGACGTACAGTGCATTACGTGCTGTTTGAGGAGGAGGGGGAGGAAGGAAGCAAATATATGCATGGTTGCACGCGTTTCTACACGAAATCTGATTCCTTAGTTTTTTTTTCATCGTTTGTATATTAATCTGCATTATTTTATAGAAGACCTTAAGGTTCAATTCAGTAAGGATTCGTACAGGATTTACGATAGTGCTTTTTTTTTTTTTAAGGAACCTTTTATAGAAATAAAAATAGAGTATGATTTTTATTAATTATTTCAGTTTCATTAATAGGCAGTCTTTTAAAGTTGTTTATTTATGACACTGAAATTGACAGAAATTTTTTTATAATTTTATAGCTATTAAATTATTGTGAAAAAATTTTTTTTTACTTTCACATGTGAATATTTAAAAAAAAAATTTTTTGAGTATTTTTTTTATTAAAATTAAATTGTTATAAAATTTTTACAGTTTTCAGCTAACTTCAGTGTAATAATGTGAACCTTTTATTTATTCAAGACTCTTATTTTTGTTAAATTGCACTGTAATTTTTTAAATATTGACTTTTTTAAAGATATAAGCTCATCTCCACATTACACTCCACAAGAGCTTTCATTCGAGTACCTACATGCATTTTTGATATATTTTTCATATATACCTATATATAAATATATAAAATATATGAAAAATTGATGTGGGTACTCAAATGAAAGGTCTTGATGAGTGTAATGTCAGGATGAGCTTATATTTTTAAAAATGTCAATTGTTCACAAGATAGAAGGTCATTTCTTAATACTTAATAAATTGACTATCGGTGAGAATGATATGAAACCTTGAATTAAAATCAAGACCCTTGCAATGACTTGATATACTCAAGTATAATTTTATTAATAATTTTTATTGATTAAAAAAAAATGAAAAATATCTGCTAATTTTAATTTAAAAATTTTCAGGTCTGTCGAATTTATTATCAAGAAAAAATTGGCAAAAACTTTAACAGATAATTATTTTCTGATAAAGCGAAAGTCGAATTCGTTCCATCTGCTAATAAATGCATTATTAAAATTTTTTTTTTTTTTTTTTTTTTTTTTTTTTAAGGAGAGATGAAATTTTCCTGATAATAGCCATCAGCTTCAGCTTCTCGGATATCCTAGAAGATCAATTAAAGTACATGTAATTTATAGGTGCAGCCGGAGCCGTTCGATATCAGTGAGATAATAAATGTGCCCTGAGGATTTATAGTCAGAGATTAGCCTAGCCCAAAAACTAAAAAATAAAAAGTGATGTGATGAAAATAATAGTTACTCTTGAGCTTGGATATTCAGAAGAATAAGAAAAGAAGAATAAAAGTTTGGAAATGGGTGGATGAGAGAAGGGGCAGATGGCATTGCAGCCAAGTGGCAGCGGGCACGCGCCAACAACTGAGCTCTACTCGGAACATCTGCCGTTACTTGGCAGCAGCTTATCCACGTATCCTACGTAGCATGCACGAGGAGTTACAGTACCGAGTAAAGTTGTATGCTGCTCTAAACGAGGGAAAGAGAAGAAGAAAAGGAACCACCGACTCATCCAGTTCCAGTTTCTTACTCGGTGCTCGAGTCACTGTTTTTTACTTCTTTCTCCCTCTCAGCTCAGCTCAGCGTCCCAGCCACCTTTGTGAGTTTCAGCAGAGCAGATCAACTCCCACCAGCCACTAAATTTTCCCAGATGTCAATTTCTCGACATCTTTTATTTCATTTATTTCCTACCTTTTTTATACTCATTCTTTCTTAAATCATTTCAATCCTGTTATTGTACTCAACGTTTATTGTTGTTGTTGTTATATTTTTTTCATTATATAACAAGAGATGCATTTTTTTCCTGGAGCGTTTCAGTCATTTATTTTCACATTTAAAATATATTTTCCTTTTTTCAGATGTCCGGTCTTCTATCAAGAGGTCACTTTTAAATGTTAGGTGTCCGTCAAATTTATTTCTATTTAGTTGATACTTTGGATTGAATCTGCCGGTGACAGATTTGATGATCAGAATCTCAGGTTGACAATTTTATTTATTTTATTTATTTTATTTACCCTAAATAAAAAAATTAATTTATTATCGATATTATTAAGAGCCAATTTATGATGATAAGTATTTAGGCATTTTTAAAGAAATAAGCTCACCCTGACATTACACTCATCAAGAGCTTTCATTTGAGTACCCACATCAATTTTTCATATATTTTATATACTTATATATATGTAAATATGAAAAATATATTAAAAATGCATGTGGGTACTCAAATGAAAGCTCTTGATGAGTGTAACATAAAAATGAGCTTATATCTTTAAAAACGTCAATATTTAAGTAAGTAAAGTGCAATTTAACAAAAGTCATTATTTAAATTTAATAAAGAAAAATCATATTCATTTATAGTTCACTAGTTAATATTAATTTTGACGTCATTACAATAATTATTTATAAATTTTTTAGGTCGAAATAAAAACTACCGTACTGAATCGCCAGAGAAGAGACTGGAGCAATTTCGCCAAAGATGACTCGGAGGACAAATGCTGCATGCACCAGTTTGCTACACACGACACCGTCTGGCGTTTAATGTGCACGAAATGAAATACCACCTCGCCACCTGCCTCATCATCCAGCATCCACATCACCCGCCTGGACAGTATATAAATATATACATATATACATTCACCAGTCGGTGGGTATTCTGTACATGTACGGTGTTTATTTATGTGGAAAGTATTCCCGAATTTACACGAGACACGTGCCGGAGCTCTTGTTACTCTGGTGATATTCAATACAATTAATGCCAGACTGATTCTGAGCGGTATGTAGTATTGGAATTTTGAAATTGCTAGATACTCTGGGCGATATCGGGGCCGCTCCAGGGTGCCTGGGTTATTTTTAGGCTACCATCGATAGTTTTGAATAAGTAGGATGAATAAATGGCTGAAAAAGCAACAGATGGTCGCGGGCTTGACAGTCTGACGGATGCTGCCAGCAGATCTCAATATATGTGCTGCCTTCTGCAGCGGACGTATATTTACAATGTACATCTTAGACATCATTATTATCATCATCATCATCATCATCATCATTATTATGCTCACTCTTTGTGCAAATGGCACGTGGCTGTTTATATATAAACTTTCACGTTAAAATTACAATAATATTTTATTTTATTAATTATATTATTTCTTCTTTGATTTTTTGATAAAAAATTTTTTTCGCGCTATAAAATACAATTTAATTGATAAAAAAAATTTTTAATCTATATTATCAAGAATATATTTAGCCAATCACATAATGATTGCACGGTTGCTAATTAGTACTATTAAATCTTTTTAAATTAAATGAATAATTCTTAAATTCTATATTTATATAAAAATAATGAGGTAGTAAAGTTTAAGATAAATCAAATAATTTTTTTCTAGAATTTATAATTGAATAATTAGGTTTAAAAATGCGTTCGTTAACTCCGACGTTCAATTAAATTAAGACAGTGGAGTAAAAATAGCCAGAATTGAGACCCTTTATAGATCTCGTACACAGAGAGCCGCATTTGCCCTCGACCTATGCCCACTTCCTTTGAAATCCCCTCGTATCAACTTGTATATATATATAGATATATAAAGAGGAAGATAGTTTTATACAGCCGACATTGGATCACCCGGGCGTCAAGCTCGCGATCGCCAAGTAATCGAATCTCTGCACCTCCTTTTAGGCACCTGCCAGCAACACCCAAGACTCCCCGGCCGTCGCTGTTACTTGATAATTTACTTTTTTTATTCATATTTTATTATTTTGGATTATTTACATACATTTTTATTTTATTCTCTTCTCTAAAAAAGCTTTTTATCGCCAGGTGAGACACTTATTTACTCATCATCAGAGTTTGCTCACCTTGCTTCCTCTCGTAAGTTTGTCAAGAACTATCTCAATTTAAATGTTTATTAACAACTACTACCAGCTGCTTCTTTATTTATTATCTACAATAAAATATTTATATGTTATTTTTTTTTCTATGCATTTCTTCTTATGAGATTATTTATCAACGGATTTTTCTTGCATTAAAAAAATCTATTTCTTCTTTTTACAATAAAAAATTAAAAACTTGATTGAATGAAATTAAACTTTTACAAAAAAGAAAACCTTGTTGATTCTCAAACAAAATTTAGTAACAATTCATAAAAAATTTTTGGAAAAATCAAAGCCATGCAAATGAAACCGTAATCCATCATAAAAGCGTGGATCTAAGATTTTTTATATAAACTAAACTGAATAGAATTTCTACAACTGTCTGTAAGATAATGCTAGTCTCTGGAATAAATTTAAATAATAAAATTCATCCTCTTTTTCTTGTTCTAGGTCTGTAAGCTTTGAGAGACAACTCGCGCGACGCCATTGATGTGCCCAAGATGCCAAGAGGAGGGACAGCTGCCGTTCTTCTCATAACATCTGGCGGTATCCGATACTTATTGCCACGCGCCACTTGCCCCCATACGCTCAACTTGTGTCTTCTTCCCAGTCCTCAGAATAACCCACCGAAGTTTTTCCTTTTTACCTTATACCTTGCTACGGTACCTTACACCCTATAACCACCTTTTCCTTTCTTCCATTACTATACCACTGTACTCCACATTCATCTTTGGTTCAAGCTTGATATTCAGCTCTTTTCATCCATCAACAATGGTACTTTTTGCTCTATATTCAAATTACCGTTTCCCAGAATAAAAAATTATCCACATCCTCATCCTGATCTTCCATATCCTCATTCTCAAGGTTTAATAAATATTTTTTAGATTTTTACAATTAAATTAATAAAAAGAAATTTTTTTTAATTAATTTTAAATCAACTGACAATTTTTTTATTTTTAAATTAAAAGAAAATAATTTTAAAAAATTGTTTTTAATTTTCGCTTGTAAAAAAACATGAAAAACTGTAAATGGAATTTTTTTTAATTATTATTTTGATTTTTTGTCATTTATTAATTAAGTAAAGAACTAAAAAATATTTTTAAAAAATTGCACTTGTAGTTTTTCAAGTTTTTTACAAGTGAAATTTTTTATTTTCTTTTTTTTGTAACAATTTTTTCAATAGAAAAAAATTCTAAGAGTTTTTAGACGTCGGCTAGCTTAATTTTCATGGTTAGCTGACATTTTAAAATTTTTTATTAAAAAAAATTTCAATTAAACAATTAATAAAAAAAATTCACATTTAAAAAACTTGAAAAATTATAAATTCAATTTTTTTTATATAATTTAATTATTAAAAAAAATTAAAAACGTCGGCTAACTTTAATGACATTAAATTTAGCTGTCACTTGACAATTTTAAAAATTTTCTTTAATAACTAAATTATAGCAAAAAAAATGGATATGTAGAAATTTTAATAAATTAAAAATAATTTTTTGGAGCAAAACTTTTTTTTAAAGAAATTTAAAAAATTGTCAAGTGACAGCTAAGTTTAGTATGATGACTTGCAATGGAATTTTGACAGGTGAGTAAAACCTAACCTAAAAACAAAATAGCAAGTCTGAATATAGAATTGCGTTTAATAATATTAAAAAAAAAAAAATGACTAGCAGGCTGTCCTTGAAATGGTTGCGCTTGGGAGCGGAGGCTCTACCGACTCTCCTTATTCTTTATTTCTCTACACTGTCCTCCCCAATCTTAACTCTTATTCAGCTCTGGCATCATCCGCCTTGTCGTTGTACTCGTAGGACGAGGGGTGTACGCCGTGCTAACCCAACTACGTCGTTACTCGTTACTTGTGTAGTTTTTAGTAGTAATAATAATAACAACAATAATAATATAATATAATAGTTGTAGTATTATGAAGTTGTATGGAGGTTATGAAGCAGTAGTAGCACAGAAACAAACTGGGACCGAGACGGTACGACGGTAAATACGCTACGCGTAAGGAAGCGTAACGCCAAGTAAACTCTTGAGTCGAGTACTCCACTAGATATAAGTGTTGTATGTATGAGTTGAGTCTCTGACTCGCGACTTCCGGTAAATATACAGGAAGTACGCTCGGTGCCTTCTCGGCCGACGCCAATGCCGATTCTAAGACTAACACCAACACCACTTTTTACTTGTCATACTTTTACTACTTTACTACTTAGCTTATTTTCTATTCCAAGTCATTTCAACTATTTTTATCAATTACTCTAAACAATTACTAACCAAGTACTTTTCATTAAATCCATGTCACTCTTAATTGTCATTCTTATTTTTTTTCAACAGATTTTTGAGGTTATTAAACTGTCAAAATTTTTTTTTTCACATTTACTAACCTTATTTTGCAGTCTTCTATTTATTGCAGCTGCAAGTTTTTCAAGAAAACAAAACAAACTTTAAAAAATCACTTCATTTTTCTTCATACAAAATTACTTAGTATTTAAAAATAATTTACTTTATAATTAAATTCAAAAAATGTCAATAAACACTGTAACTTTGCTTTTAATTTAAGCATACTAAAGTTAGCTTCATGCTTTATAGAATTTTTCTCAATAAATAAACTATTAAAAAATATTATACTTGTAGATGTGTCAAAAATTAATTTAAAATAATATTTTATTTTAATAGTTGTAAAAATTAAAAAATGACTTACAAACAGCTCACTTCAGTTTCATAAAATTTTAATTTTAAAAACTAGTCATCAGTTTTTTAAATTTTTGAATATAATTGTTTATAATTTTTGTCACCAGGTGGCCAATAATATCCAACTGTCAAAAATTTATGACACTGAAGTTAGCAGACGTCTAAAAATTTTTGATTTCTTTTATTAATTAAATTACAACTAAAAGGATATTTATAAAAAAATTTTTTTATAGTTTTTCAAGTTTTTTACATGTGACATTTTTTTTTTAATTGTTTAATTAATTTTTTCAATAAAAAATTTCTAAAAATTTTGAAATGTCGTCTAACTTGATTTTCATAAAAACTTGGCTAGATGCTCTAGAATAAACTTACTTTAAAGTTCAAAAAAAAATTATTTACTACTCAAAAATAATTTATTTTCAAATAAAAAGCGCTTAATAAATTTAAGTAGATGCAAAAAACGTCAATGAGGAATATAAAATTTTAAGGTTAAGTATTTTAAAGACAGTTTAATTAATTACCTCTGAATTGAAATAATTATTTTAATAATACTGAAGTTAGGCGTCAGCTGTCAATTTTAAAAATATTTTTAACAAATCAATTACAATAACAAAATTCTTCTAAAAATTTTCACTTGTAATTTTTATTAATTTTGACAAGTAGAATTTTTTTATAATTTAATTGCTATAAAATTCTAAAAAAAATTTGTAATGTCTGCCAACTGTGAAAATGATGACAACTAAGTTAGTCGACATTTACAAACTTTCAGAAATTTTGTTTTATTTTTTTTGTAACAATTTAAAAAAAAATTTTTTTTTTTTCAGATATTGGTTAATTTAATTTTCATAATTAATTATATTATCAATAAAAGAGAAAATAATTAATAATAAATAAAAGAATGTAAAGAAGAAATGACATTGAAGAAACAATCCAGAACACATACGTAAAATAAAAGGACTGTTCCGGTGAAGTAACAGTTTGCATGAAGTTTATTGCCACCTAAGGAGTTTACCGACCCCTTGGTTCGTCTTCTTTATTTATTATTTATTCATTAGGCACGTGCGAACTGGCCAACATACCGGACGCGCTAATAAGTTATGCATTTATTATATACAATACACATCCACACGGATATATATTAATTACCCAGGTACAAGTGGAGTAACTACTAGGTCGTAATCAAACTGGACATCAATAAATTGGCAATTTGGGTAATTAGTTAAATTTCCACCAATAATTACAATAATAATAATAATGATAATCCATTATTAAATAATCCATTTAATTTGATGTTTATTGCTGATGGTATTGAATGATTTTGGAAGATTATTTTTACAACGAGCAGGTGCAAGCGCACCAGTTCCGTAATCATTAAATGTACTGCTATCCCCGTTTTGTTTGTTGTTATTATTGTTTAATGTGATTATTTATATTGGTGAAAATAAGTAATATGCTGGTCAATATGACATTGCCGACATTGCCGACTACGACCCGCATCGGGAATAGACACTCCAGCGAGGTCGTAGGACATACAGACCAAAAAAAAATATCCAACAATTTATCCGACTACTGATTGGCCGCTCTGGTAATTTCGATGCCAATCGGCTTTTAAATTTCTCGGATATTTATTTTATAATATAAATGTACTTGATCTTACTCTCAGTGAAATTATTATTTTTTTTTTATCGAGTTTTACACCTGCCATTAATGTCCATGTTTACAAGGACCACTACACCCAAATATCATTACTCTTTAATGATATTTACAAGTGACATATTTAAATGCATTATTACAAAAATAATAAATATATTAATAATAGTTTTTGATTTTTTTTCAATAATTAAATTAGAACTAAAAAATATTTTTAAAAAATTACATTCACAGATTTTCCAATTTTTTACAAATGCAATTTTTTTTTTCTTCATTGGAATAAATTTTTTTTAACAAAAAAAAATTGTTTAAATTTTTTGATGTTGAATAACTTAATTTTCATAATATATTAATATTTAAAAATGCATGTTTTTTAAAATCTATTATTAAAGAACTTTTGGATTAACGCCAAATTTACAATGAGGTCGCTGCGGCTTATGCGTTTATTCTTGAAAAAAAAAAAAAAATAATTTATAAATTTAATATTTATTTAAATAAATAATTGATCTTTTTTTATATTTGTATGCAACCTATTTACAGATGATAAAAGTATAGCATGTATATAACTAAGCTTTTTTTTTTTTTTAAACAAACAAAAAATTTTATTTTTAAAAATTTAATATTTAAATAAATTTCGTCAATTTAACTAATAGCTTATCGAATTAATAAACTGCAATTAAAAAAATTATTAATATAAAGTGTAATTAATTTTTTACAGGTGTTTGTATGTACATGCGCCTAATATTGCGGTATTAAGGATCTTGATGAGATCTTTGCTGGGTGTAGAATCCAAAAGGCCGCGATTCTGATGAGGACGACGGAACTGAGTCACTGATCGGGGATTTTCTTTGTACAGACAGCTGGTTGAGACTCAGAGGTACTGGTAATGGACGCTGGATCTTTTTGGGATGCCCAGGAATCCGGTGACCCTGGTGACCGGGTCCAGCGGGTCTAAGACGTGGTCGTCCTGGTCCTCTGCGGATTGATAAGGATCCTCGGCCTACGGGGTTTACTTCACTAATGTTTCCATCATCAAAACCTATAATAATAGTTCACAAGATATTTGTTAAAATGCCTTGTACTTTCTTAAATATTGACATTTTTAAAGATATAAGCTCATCCCGATGTTACACTCATCGAGACCTTTCATTTGAGTACCCACATCAATTTTTTATATATTTTTAATATTTATATATATGTATATATAAAAAATATATCAAAAATGCATGTGGGTACTCAAATGAAAGCTCTCGATGAGTATAACGTCAGAATGACCTTATATCTTTAAAAAGGTCAACAGTTGAGAAAGTACAGTGCAATTTAACAAAATTCATTTTTTAATTATATTTCACCAGTCATTTCAAGGTGACTTCAAGGTAACTAGTAATAATAAAATTTTTAATTATTATTATTAAAAAAATTTTTTTAGGAATAAAATAGTGAATAAAACGGATCAGTGAGATAACGATTAAAAAAAAACTATTAACAAAAATAAGAAAGTGAAATATAAAAATTGGCAAGTGTGATAAATAAGATTCAGAAGCCAGTACATGAGTAATACACATCAAAAACTTAAAAGGAACGTATACAATAATTGCAGCTGCCTATATCGCAATGCACCTGCGTTATCGACGACTCACACACACACACACACAAACACACGCTTACTTTAGGTTGGAAGAGCGTAACACGAGGCCCCCTGTCTTATATTTCTTCGTTACCCCCTACCCGCCATTCGTCATCCGTCACCATCCAATCCACCTATACACCCAAATCAGAAGACATTTTTTATTTTGAATCTCGCTTTATCAGGAGCAGAAATTACATCAACATTTTTTTCTATTGTAAGACACTATATTGGCCTGCAAGGGTTGTATAAAATCAAGGGCTTTAAAACTCTATCTATCAAGTTAATAAAAAAAAATATTGGCTTAATATCAAACAGACTAGTAAAATAATACAAGGTGAGTAAAATAATATATATACACACAGGGTATGATAAAAAGAACTGATCCGTTTAAAGATTAGTAGCTCGCACACAAAACGGTAGATTGGAGATGACAGAAGGGGACGTTTAAATAATCGCACAATACGCCGGGTAAAAAACGGGCGAGCGACTATGTCTGGTAAGAATAAACTAGAGAAGAATATAATATAATAGTCTATGGGGGATATATATCGACTGTGGGGAGATGTCAGCCGCAAATGTTTACTACACTTGCTACCAAACTGCTACAGTTACAATTACTGCGAGCGAACATGTGCGCACATATCTCACAAGGGAATTTCAACTCTCTGCACTGTATTTTTCTTCACCGGGTCCATTTCTCCAGTTAAAATATATAAGAGCATTTTACACACCCCAAAAGGATGATGATGATGATGATGGGAGCTGGAGCCCCCATGAGAATTTTCTCGAGTGGCAAGTGCACGTAACAACTGCTAGGGGAAGATTAAATGCGCGAATTAAATAACGTGACGAATTCACTGTGGATTTCTACGCCTGAAAAATTATTACAAATAACCTTTCTATTCTCTGTAAGTACAATAGACTTTTTTTTTTTTTAATAATCCGATCAATCCGTCTCTTGTTAATCTCTTTAATACTTTAAACCATTTTTATACTTTAGAAGCGCTATTTGTTTAGTCATTTAAGTTTTGTTGAATTATAGATAATATATTGTATTTATTTATCTGTTTAGTACCTTGAGAATTATCAGCAGACGTGGATGAAGGCACAGAGTGCAGTGTTCCAGCTGAGGATTTACCTGGAGGATGCAGCATCAATCCTCTACCTTTTCCTGCGATAGGTCCTCCACGTCGAGATCCTCGAGGTCGGCCACGCTTGCTGGTTCCTCTCATTGAGGGTCTGATTCTCATTCCGCTGGAGGCTATGCCGTAGTTCAGGTGATGATTGAAACGAGCGACTTTTGGCGGGGACAGGGAAGTCGAGCTTCCTCCTGATGTTGAGTTGTTGTCCACATCAACTACTAGCCCTTCGTTGCTTGTTTCGTCCTAATTAATAATTATTTTTATTTTATTTATTTCTAGATAGATAATTACAAAATGACCTAGTATCTCGTGAACTATTGACATTTTTAAAGATATAAGCTCATTTTGATGTTACTCTCATCAAGAGCTTTCATTTGAGTACCCACATCAATTTTTCATATATTTATATATATTATATATATGTAAATATGAAAAATATATAAAAAATGCATGTGGGTATTCAAATGAAAGCTCTTGATGAGTGTAACATCGGGATGAGCTTATATTTGTAAAAAAACTATTATGAATTATCTCATTTATCAATTAAAAAATTTTTTTTAAATTATATTTAGATGAAGAAATTTTTTTTTTTTCATAATCAGAATATGAATTTGCAACACTAAAAATTTAGAAATATAAAATTATGAATAAATAAATAAATAAAAACCTCTGATTTAACAGGACTAAGTGAAGCTCGGTAGTCCTCAGTAGTATCCACCGACTGTGAAAAATCGTTACTAGCTGTAGTAGTACTCGTAGTCGTAGCTGTATTAATAGTAGTAGTTGCAGTTGTCAAAGTACCGGAATACTCATTACTAGCATCTGCCGTGCATGTATTTACTTTTTCAACGGAATTGTTCTCTAGACACGGTTTTTTCGGATCCTAGAAGTAAAAAATAAAATACTTAACTATTTTATTTTTTTAATATCGATACGATCAGTAAGAAAAAAAATTTAGGGGAGAAAGAAGCATTAAATTGCCCACCCTGAAGGGCGTGAATTTTTACCTTGAACGGAAGCGCGGTTAACTTCCTCTTCCGGTCTTTCTCCTTATGATGTATACTTGGCTCAATTCGAGAATCCTCTGTGTACTGTTTTCTCTCTTCGCTTCGTTGGCTGTCTGAAATACAATATATATATGTACATAAACCGGTAGATAATGTATATGTAAAGCTTCTGATTTTGCTTATGCCTATCACTTTAATTATCATATTTTTTAAATGCAAATAATCAATCTTAAAAATCAAGATTTATTTACTTGCTCTACGGAGATAGTTATTATTACCAGCAATTATTTTTGGCATACTTACATTTAGCCTCTATCTCCTCATCATCCAACAACAAAGAAACAACTTCTTTTGGCTTTAGAGTGTCTGGTTTGAAGTTTCCTCCACTTATTACCATTCGCTGGATCTAAAATTAAGAAAAAAAAAAAAATAATAATAATTATTATTATTATTCAAAATTAGAACAATAAATTTTGTTTTGATAATTTTATACCTCGCTTTTTTCTCTTGCTCGTTGCAAAATTCTCTCTTCAATAGTTCCTTTACAAATAAGTCGGTACACAGTTACTTGTTTTGTTTGTCCTAATCTATGAGCTCTGTCCATAGCTTGCTGATCGACTGTCGGATTCCAATCACTGTCGTAAAAAATAACCTGTAAAAAAATAATAAATTAAATTTTTTGTTTAATTAAAATAATTAAAATAATAAAATAAAAATATACTTACAGTGTCGGCAGCAGTTAAATTTATTCCCAAACCACCGGCTCTGGTACTCAATAGAAAAACAAATATATCGGCTCTGAAACATAAACCCGTATATAAATTTGAATAGCCCAACGAATAAAAAATAATCCGAGCAAAAAATATATTTGAATGTCTGTATGCAAATTAATGCGACAGTTGAAGGTATTCAATAGGGGGCTGAAAAAATATTTAACGATTTTATAATAGTTTTATAAAAAGATTTATATATTTTTATTTAAATTTTATTCTCGGATTATTTTTCGATTTATATTCATTTATAAATCAGACAATTGATGAAATTTGAATCACCGGAGATTTTATTACTCGTAAATTAATATTTAATTAATATTCTGGATGAATAAATGGACATTTGAGAGCTGTGCAAGTAATATCAATTTTAATAACGGACAATTGATATTGGTGATTGTTTTATTACAATCAAAGGATAAGACTTGTTTTTTATAATTACCTCTTTTGAAAATCAGCTACCATGTCTCGTCGGTCGGAGATTTTTGATGATCCATCTAATCTCATAAATGTATGTTTACGATGATACATGTATTCCTGTGAATAATTATTTTCACAATTTTTTATAATTAAAACATTAATTTGGTTTAATTTTTATGATTAAAATAGAAGCTCCAAATTTAAATAATTATTAAAATTCAAACTCAATTACTTAGTAAATTAAAAAAACAAACCTCCAACAAGTCAATCATTTTAGTCATTTGAGAATAAATAAGTACTCTGTGTCCTTGTTCTTTTAATCTTCGCAAAAGATTATCTAAAACAGCTAATTTACCAGCATCGGTCACCAGCGTTTGTTTATCTAAAAAATAAAAATTATTTTCATAAATAAAAAATTTCCAAAATTTAATAAAATAATTGACAAAATTAAATTTTTGAAATTTTTATAACAAATTAATTCCAAAAATTTTTTTTTACAATAATTTAATTGCTATAAAATTATAAAAAAATTTCTAACGTCGTTTAATTTCAGTGTCATCAAAATGAATGGTTAAAAAAAAAAATACCATACCTGGAACAATAATATTGGACCATCCATTAACAGGATAGCAAGCAGACAGTCCTCCCAAAGGTTCATAAGAAAAGTCAACAATCGAAGCAGGAGAATTATCAAGAATATTAATCTGCGACAAAGAAGTCTTATGAAAGCAGTCGACATCAGTATCAAAAACTCTGAGCGTCCTTTCAAAGCCAGTCCAGAGTACATTCTGGCCAAAAGGCCCAGCACAAGCTTCGTGTCTCTTCCAGGCGTAAGCCGCGGCACTGCTGCTGACATAGAGCTTCCTCGGACAGGCTTTAATCTTCTCATTAGTATCACACAAGAATCTCGGAATACTCGTGGGCTGGTACTCCCTTGTACAATCCGGCCGCTGGAGATGCCGGTGCTCCGGCAGAAGAACAAACTTGCTCTCTTCGCAAAGCTGAGGCTTGACTCCGGGAATTCTAACAGTATTAAACTTGAGCGAAGTATTAGAAACATGCTTGGTGCTCCTGAGAATCCTGTGAGCCATAGTTTCAGGCATCGCGTGGATCACGTGAGTTGTATGCGTGTAAAAAGGTTCTCCTTGGAGAATCTTGTTGGTAAAAACCAACCCAGAAGTATTTACAATGTTAACCATGTCCTCCAGCACCAATTGCCTGGAAACTAGCATCAGATTTGTGGGAGCTTCTTTACTGAGGGACCAATCTTGCCAGTACTTGGACTTTCTGACCTGTTTCTCCAGCAGCGAGGCCTGGTAGAGTCTGTAAAGAATCCCGAAGACAAAAATGCGATGCAGCTCTACTGGAGAAAGATTAATCAGCCTAGTAAAGGCCAAAAAATTATCACCATCATGATGGAGAGACCGGTTGATGTATTCAGTGTTAAAAAGACTGAGCTTATTAAACAGCAAGTGCTCTTTAGAAGGAACCGAGTCAAATATCAGGGATTTGTAAACAACTGCCGGCACTTGGTAGTCAATCGGCTTAAAAAACAGCGGCGACTTAGCATCTCTTCGCTCAAACAACTCAGGATGATTGCAAACTTTCCTGAATTGCATGACTAGATTCATAAGACTCGACGTGAAGTTCTTGTCATTCTGCGGGGGATTCTCCCCATTGCCACTAGCGCCACCAACAGTGTAATGAAGCAAATCTTCAACCCTGATCTTCTGCTTGAGCGCTGAATAAAGAAGCTTCTGCCTGGTGGTCAGCGGACAGTAGACCATGATCTCAATTTTGTCCGAGAGTTCATTCTCGACGTCTTTTTTAATCCTCCTTAGCATAAAAGGCTTGAGAATCATGTGAAGCCTGGACAAGTGTTTCTCATCAATGCCAGTCTTGTTTTCAGCATGACTCTCGATGTCCTTGGAGAACCACTCGTTGAACTCATCATGGGAGTCAAACAAAGTCGGCATGATGAAGTGCAGCAACGCCCACAGTTCAGCCATGCTGTTTTGAATAGGAGTACCACTGAGCAGAAGCCTGTTGCGACAGCTGAAGCCCAACAGCAGCTTCCACCGCATGCTGCTGGTGCTCTTGATGGCCTGAGCCTCGTCTAGGATCATGTACTGCCACTTTATTCTGTTAAAGTACTTGTAATCTGTAATTACAAGCTGGTAGCTGGTGATCACCACGTGGAAAGAAGCGTCCTTGGTGTGTAAGTCTTTGGTGTCCCAAAATTGCCGGAGAATTTTCCGCTCCTGAGGATTGCCCCAGTAGGGCACGACTTTGAAGCTAGGAACGAACCTGGCCATCTCTTGCTGCCAGTTGTGTAAAGTAGAAGCCGGAGATATTATCAAAAAGGGCCCCCAGACGGAGTACCGCTCGGCCACGTGGCAGAGGAACGCTATTGACTGTACAGTCTTGCCCAGACCCATCTCGTCGGCCAGAATCCCACTGATGCCTTGATCGTAGAGATTAGCGAGCCAGTTCATTCCTTTCAACTGGTAACCCTTGAGGTTTCCCTTGAAGATCGAGGGCTGAGGATGCTCGAGGTTCTCTGGTGTATCGCTCAGTCGAAGTTCCTGGGAAACTAGCGGAGATATCACTGCTGGTTGACTGGAGAGTCCAGAAACACCAGCAGCGCTATCGAACTGCCTTGTGCGGGCTCTCTCGTGATCAAAAGCCTCAGTGGCATTCTTCTTGGCCTTCTGCTTCATCAACTCGCTGTCGTAGTCGTCGATTCCAACCAACCTGGGGTTCTTTTCTTCATCAAGCTGGTTCAGAATTCTCAGCTGCTCCTCCGGAGACACTTTCCCGATTTTTTTGGACATAAAGTGGGCGTAGAGCTCCGTCTGGGTGATCAGAAAGTTTAGCTTCCGCTGCTGACGCTTAGCCTCTATCAATTCTACGTCCATCTTTCGCTGCTCCTCGGCTTCTTTCTCCAGACGCTTCCTGGTCTCGCGCTCAACCCGGTCGTAGCGCTTCCAGTAGGACTGCATCTCCCGGGTGAGCCGCTTGGCGCGCCAGAGAGTCTCCTTCATGTTTTTCTGCGACTGCATGGCCTTCTGCCTCCAGTATTTCATGCAGTTTTGCGAGAGCTTCTTGCAATTTATCAGCATCTCCTTGTGGTTGTTTATCTTGGCTCGCTGGACCTTGCCCAGCTCCTTCTTGGACATCATCACCCAGATCTTGCGCCGTCGCATTGCCATTACTTCAGGGCTCTTGGTGTTGTGCTTCTTGCGGTTGCGCGAGCGCTGCTGGTGCCGGATCATTCCGTCCAGGTCAGCCTCGTCCAGATCTTCTTCTTCTTTCTTTATCTTGATCATCGATGCTGACATTGTCGTCGCTGCTGTTGCTGCTGCAGAGGATCCCGATGTTGAAGCAGTCATCTTTCCCCACTCGTTTTCCGGGTAGTCATGCTCGTGGCAGATGTTTGTCGATGATTTCGTGTGATTCATCTTATCTTTTCTTGCCTTGGTCAGTTTTTTGTCAGACTTTTTTTCTTTTTTCTTCTTATTTCCTACGATCAGAGTCTGATGCTCTGGGAACCGGTCGCAGCTTGATAATAAACCCGCGCCGTAATACTGATACTGAATGTTTTCGGGTTTTTGGTAGAATCTTCCTTGGTATTTTTTACGGAGAATGTGAAATTTTAGCATATCCTGGAAATCTTGCTCTGTTATTGGACCGTCAGTGTCCGAAGACTCGGACACTGACACACTTTCAGTGTCTGATTCTGAGAGAAGAATGTCTTGTAACCATCTTCTTTCATCGCCTATTTTTGACATGTTGTACAGTCGCAGCTTGTTCATCCGCTCTTCTAAAAATTATT